>JALIZH010015198.1:0-104755 GCA_030522465.1 Rhipicephalus appendiculatus
GACACCCTTTTTACTATTTCTTAGACTGTACTCTCGGAAACCTCTTGGTTCACTTAGCGTAGTGTGTAGTGCAAAACATGCGCTATTATTGGTTTCATTGGGTTTGTCAGCATTCAGAAGTATTCCCACGATTAAACGACACTTTTAACTACGCTAATTTTGTTTAATTTTGTTTATAAAGTACTCTAATATGCTTACTTAGGAGAAAGAGTCGCACTGCATGCGTGGAATATCAGCAACCAGAGTACCTTTCAATATCTAGGAAATATAGCATGTCCACTAGTGTCTCACGCATTTTAATGATTAGCTGTTTTTATAGGCGTACATTTATCCAAAGCCGTCTCCCTTTTACTGCCCCCGCCGCCTACGTGTCCCGCAGATATAAAGGTATGTTGCAATGTTACCTATAATTATTGAGAACTAACAGACAATGATGCCAAGGAAAGTATAGGGGATGTTGTTAGTTACCTAATGCAATTTCAAATAAATTCGAGGTATGTATGCCCTAAAACCAGACTACAACGAGAAAAGCTGAGCTAGGTGACATTTTGTAGGGATGCATGATCCGTAAAATCAACGTTGAGTTGGGCAAAATTGTACATCATTTATGATATTGTATTTATCAAAAAAATCCTGGAGCCGCTCGTTCATTGCACGTTCATATACTTTCGACCGAACAGGTAGCACTGATATGGGACGATAGTTGGTCATGTGTTTCGGATTGCCTCCTTTGAAGATAGGACATACGCGAGCAATTTTCAACTTGTCTTTGAAAATACCCGTGGTAAAAGAAAGGTTGATAATATGCGCTAGTGGAACGGATAACAGATCGACCACGTACTTTATCGGCGCAGGTTTTATTTCGTCGTACCCTGCTGCACATTTATTTTTTATTTTCTTAATACTTTTTTCAATTTCGGTGCATGTGACAGGAGCTAACAAAATTGTGTTAGGAATGCTGTAATTGTTTGACGACAGATGTAGATCCTTACCATCGGTGTCATCTTGAGTGTCACAGCTAGTTATGAAATATTTGTTGAATGCCATTGCCGCACTAACATTATTAAGGACACCCGCTTCTGTCTCTATGGTGGTTACATTGCTATTAGTTTTGTGACCCAGCAGATCTCTCACTTCTTCCCAAATTTTCCTGGGGTCATTGCTTATTCTGCTGAAAACATCTTCGTAATAATTCATTTTGGCTTGTTTCAACTCATGATTAAGTTGATTTCTGTACTTCTTATATTCCTTTAGCATATTTATGTCACGGGATTTCACAAATGCATGAAACATGCGATGTTTCTTCGTAATTTTTTGTGTAAGGCATTTGTAATCCATGGTTTTCTTATTCTTTTGCCCTGATGTTTTTTCAGAACCTTTGGGAGCGCGATATCATAACATTTTTTCAGTTTTTCAAATAATGTCTCATACGCAACGTTTGGGTCCACTTCCTGAAGCACATGCTCCCAATCTTCTTGAACTATTCGTTGACGAAATAGCTCCAATGTATGAACGTTGATTTTACGGAATACCACCTTTTCGTTCTTATTAGTTAGATGGCGGTCACACGATGCAGGAAAGGCTAGAAAAATTGGCAGATGGTCGCTTATTTCTAAAGAAAGTGTCCCAGCGACGCACGATGATGAGCACAAGTTCGTAATACAGATATCAAGCAGAGTTGCCGTTTCAGCCGTCAGTTGCGATAACGTTTTGACAAGCCAAATAATTCATAACATCTGTCTAGCAGTGGCATCCAGTGAAAGCATATCGATGTTGACGTCACCCGCGAAAGGTAAACCCGAACGAAATTCAGCACATTTTCTATTGACTCCAAAAATGCTGGCTTGCTACCCGAGGGTGGCCTGTACACCACGGTTACAAGCGCCCTTGGCAGGCGTATCATTAAGCATTCGATATTTTCGTTTACAGTGGAAAATTCGGGAATGAGTTCATGGTTATATATTTCCTTAACATACATGGCCAACCACCTCCTCGCCCTTCAGTACGCACCAGGCCATTATAAGTGTAACCTTGAAAAAAAGGAGGATCTTCGCCCGTCTTTAGCCAGGTTTCCGAAAACATAAGTACATCAAAAGCGATAGACAACCGAGAGAAACAGTCAACCAGCTGTTCTTTTTTATTACGTATGCTGCGTACGTTCACATGAAATAATGTTAATCGCCTATGTGCGTCGTTCAGCAGTGAATTGAAAGAGTCAAGCTCATAATAGCACACATTAGCCATTTCAGTAGTATATCGACAATGCAATAACCACCAGTTCAACTGCCACTGATTTATTCCGCCTCTGCAGTCATTTTACTTACATTGCTGATAGTGGCTATCTTGAGCACCGCCCAACTTTCATTTCGACGAGCGAAAACCTTCCCACCTGTCGTCCAGACGAACTTCCAGTTCATTTCCCTTTTGCGTTGTATTGCAGCCCCAAGTAGTTGTTTGCCATTCCTTGTCAAGTGTTCATTAACATACACTGGGGAAGACACTCGACCACCCAGTGCCACACTGTCAATTTTAACTTTCTTTGTTTTGCTTAGCAAGGCATTCCGTTTAGTTCTTCGTACAAAACGAACAACTATGTTGCTTACATCATGCCGCGCAGTGGGCACTCTATGGCATGCGTCAACATCATCCTCCCTAATTTCTTCATGCACAATGGCTCCAATTTTCTTGACAGCCTCAAACGGATCCAAAGAAACGCCCTTGATTTCCAAATTATTGGAACACTGGTACTGCTCGACCTCTTCGACCCTGCACCGCAGTTGGGCATTTTCAACTTTTAGCTCCTCGTTTTCTTTCAATATTTGACTAAGGCCTTCCTTGAGGTCCTTCATTTCATTCAAACTGTCCTTAATCTCTCGGAGCTCTTTTTCTTAATTCGCGACGCAGGTCATCGATGGCCTTAGTCGTGTCACGCGTGTCCTTCGCCATTACAGGGTGGAAACACGATGTATGCAATGCACTCTGACAGAGCTATAATCAATAAAAACACACACACAAGAAAAGAACTATGTCCGGCAGTAGTGCACAAATGTAGGAAAAATAGCGGCCCCAATATTGCCGAGGAGAAAAAAACAAGTCTTGCATTACTGCAAATAAAAGATCACATAATAGATAACTTTGAAAAAAAATTATACACAGTTGGGCTATTCATTGATCTACGTAAAGCGTTTGATACCGTATGTCATGACTAGAGGCCGGATTTTTAGGCACTAAAAATCGTGTTTTAGGCGCCAAAAATAGGCAGGAAAAACACAGTTTTAGGCCCCCAAAATCGTAAATATAGGCACAATAAATTTTTACAAAAACTCAAATTTTCGAATAAGGACGTGCGCGACGTGGTCTACGACAGGAAAGCAAACAAATGTTATATTTTATGATTGTACTAAGGCGTTTAATGATTTAACATAGCCATGCAATGGTCCCTTTTCGGTCACGGTTTCCAGAACACGTTCTCTCCTTTTATTGTCCGGAATGGTAAGTTAAGTGTCCACCATCGAATAAACACGCTCCTGGGCAGCACAGGATTCAATAGCCAGACCGCTAAAGGGCCAGAAGGGTCTGTTAGCCTTGTATTGGCCGGGTCTAATAGCGCAGAGTCAATTTCTCCTCTTTGTGTGAACACCATAAAGGGCCCCTTACCAGGTTTGAGCGTTTCGAGCTAGAAGTGTAATCCATGCACTGCACTAACGATCACGTCTGCCAAGATTTGCAACGCTACGCTCCCCGGAAGGAGGTGAAATGTCAGACTGAATGTCTCGTGTCCTCTATATCACGGGCGCGCGCACCAATGTGGGGGAGGTGAAGTTCAACAAGGAATGGTCCTGTGTATGTCACAGTAGTACATGAAACTGCGAGAATTATTCGAGGCTACATGTGTAATTTGTGCAATCTGTTGCTTGAATAGAAGAATGAAAGTTAATAGAAATATTAAAACATACAAACGGAATGTGTGCGCATTTTTCTTTAGTTTTTTTCTTCGAATCGAGAGCGATGCGAGACTTAGCTGCCTATATTTCTTTTGTGTTCGTGTTCTCGCCGTTCCCGCGTCGTGCCGGCGCCAGCCCTGACAACGCTTAGCATGTTTTTGGTGCATCGTCCTTTACAGCAGTTCCAGCTGTGCGACGCGCTGTGTCGTGGTAAGGATACAGGATCCATGCCAGCCTCTCCAAACGCATAGACGGATCCATCCCACAGAAACAGGCAGTACACTATAGAGCGAACGCCGAAACGATACAACACCGCTTGTGCGCACGACCTGGCTTGGGCATGTCATGTGCACATAGTGTAATCTTGCGTGCGCATGGCGTGTTGATGCGAAGAGGGCGAGGAAGGAATTTGGCTTGCGAGTGGCAAAGGTTTCAAGCTCACCTACCGGCATCATGTTTTCGCTGCTCGTAATGAACCAATTAAAAAGTTCTTGTGGTACAAAGCTCTTCATTGGGCACGCGAACACTTCCAGTATCTGACTAAAATTTCTCATGTGACCTGCACTCTTAGAACAAAAGGAGTGCTTTTACGCCCTTTGCGAGAGTTTTGGCTTGTCCCGCAGGGCACTCCTTTTTCCGGGGTGAAACTACTCTCTTTAGAAAGAGAGTGCTCCAACGCCCTCTCATGGAGTACAGTACTCCGTCTGCGATAGAGTGAAAGCACTCCCACCGAGAGAGTAAAGCTGGCACATTGAAATCGCTCTGGTATAAAATTAATCAAGCGCAAAAAAGAAAGACAAATACATACACGCACACATCCACGCAACCAAAACACGTAGAGCGCTCGCGATTACAACACTTAGATTAAAGAGAACCTTCCCGCTGTCGTGACGGGAGATGTTAATGAAGGCGTGATGTTTGGAAGCGTTTCGCTACACTGCCAGTCGAATACTCGCTCGAATCCACGCCTGCAGGCATAAAATCTGTCCAAATTACGGTGCTGCTAGTCAATTCGTTATGTGACTACGCAGCGGGCTCCCAGAGAAAGCAACACAGACTTGACGTGGCTTTTGCAAGATTCTAGGTCATACAGCCTGCAGCGCTTACGCGTGGCGTGCTGTTAATAGGCGGCCAAAGCGGCTGCAAAAAAAATTTTTTTTCTGGCACTGTAAGAGCGTCTGACGGGTTAATATCATTGATACTTAATTCTGGTGGTAATTAGAAGACATACATCAGTGCATACATGCATATACAAGTAATACACAACACTGGATTCGAACCACTGACCACACGCACCGAGAGCAAACACGCTAACCACTACACCACAGAGCCACCGCATGCTGCGATGAGTTTTCTCAAGCATATGTATTCACAAAGTGCTTTGAAAAAAAGGGGAAGGAGCTTGCAACTTGTGTTCTTGCATCGTCAGTGTGCATTGCGCCTGCGTAAATAGATTACGCGGCGTCATGAACTCGCGGAGACCTCCGTTAGCACCTTATGCTCCGACTTTGGTTCGTCGTCTGTCGTGCCGCAAGCAACATGATAAACGTGTGTCCTTTTGAGTGTTCACCCTAAGTTGTGGATGTCTTTCTCGCCCAAAATTCGCAGACACCAGCGTGACAAGTACCTTCAGGTAGCGAAACTCACGTATATGTATTCTACGAGCGTGTGCTGTTGAGTGATTCTTGTTATTTTTGCCGCGAGCCGCAAGTGTTTTCAGTGGCACCAGTGCGTTCTCAGCTGTTCATAGACCATGTGCTATGGCATCTCATTGTTACATAAGTCAATGCCTGAGTTACAAGGGTATTTTAGCGTTTACATATACAACCATGTGTATTTATTGCGCGCGTACGTACTGTTGCGGGCTGCACGCCGGGTCAGCGGCACCTTCCGAGCAGTTACACGAGCACTTAACGCGCGCTGAGGCGCGATATACAGTGCGTCTCAATTAGTCATAGTCAGTATTTAATTGCTTTTATACACGGAGACTAGCTACCTTTTCACTAAATAACCTTTACTCTTCACTGTCGCGCAGGGGCGTAGCCAGAAAGTTTTTTTTTTTTTTGGGGGGGGGGGGGGGGCACCGCCTTGATTTCGGGAGGGGCACCTCCTTGGAATGGTCATTTTTCGCTGTGTATGCCATGGCGAAAAAAAATTTGGGGGGGGGGGGGGGCACGTGCCCGGTGTGCCACCCCCTGGCTACGCCACTGCTGTCGCGCGCCATTATAATGAACGTCGTAGGCGCGCACCAAGCTCCACTAATTCGCGAGTGAAATGTCTCCCTAATAATAACAAGATAATACTGTTGCGCTTCTCTGTTGCGAACGTCCGCGTGTATTTGGCGGTCCTCCTGAAGAAATTGTGCAGTATTTGCTAGAAAAATGGCGTAATTGTATGCCTCAGTGAAACAGCTGTTCTTCTGAAAATAACGTTTATTTATATTTCGTAGGATATCTTTTGTCACAGCAGGTCACAAGTGGTGCCACGAGCACTCGTACTACCTCGTGTACCTTTAGGTGCGGCCAAACTCATTATACAAATTATGCTACCGTTGATAAATGATCAACCCATCCATGTTCGATGAATGTTGGTCTGTTTCCGTTCACTGCCCGTCGCTTATTTGCATATTTTGCAAGAATCATCTGTTCAGTCCATCTGGTATAACACACGGATTATCTACAGTATCCCCCTCGAACAAAAGATAAAACCGCCCCTTTTCAAGGCATACTGTCCACTACAAGGGGCCCCATCTGATTTTTAGTATGCTTCACCGCACAACTGATTTGCATTGTGGCGGGGCTGACTTACGTTTTTCCATCCCCATGAGATGGCTGCAGATCTTCAGTTGCCGTTATCTTGCGACATATGCAGTTCCCAGGCTTGCATATTTGAGGAGCAAGCATAGCTAGAAACAGGTGGAATGTGGCTGGAGACCGCACAACTTATTGACAAGCTGTTGAGATCAAACTGGCGTGACACTTCAGTTTGACCATTCTTTCGCACAGTGAAATAAAGGGCACCTATTTCACAATACATGAGTTAATTTATGGCACCTACCTTCATCACGTCCACTGTTCATTCCACAAGGGGTTTCGAAACATACGTGGCTGAGACCCACTGATCTATACGTCAGTGTTTGAACAATTTCTTTTGCATAATACAAGCTCTTTTTTGTTTGAATGCACTAGAAATTCTTAAACATGAATTGATACAAAAAATGTGAATTGTAGTACTTTATTGGAATCAAAACAATAACATCCATAATGTCAATGTAAAAATACACATTTTCATCTACAGTACAGAACGTATGCTCATTATTGAACACAGGAAACAATATACACAGCACAACCGAAAGTACAGAAAAAAAAACATCACAAGGCACGACACATATACTTAGCAATGCCAGTATGCATTTAAATCCAAACAGACGGCATGCACAAGAGACTTGGTGTCTGCTTGCAAATGAAGGCAATTCGATAAGTCAATGAAGGCTTACAACACTTTTGAGAAAAATGCGACTGTGGAATAGGCATGGTAGTGTACAATTTCTTTATATTGCATTAGTTTGCCCTCAGGCGTGAAACATGATACACGACTGTGCAGTCAACTTTGTTGTATAAAGACCTGTGGTGTCGACCATAGATCCACCTGCCAAAATTTGTAAACACGCTTGCCTTTGTTCACATATTTTCATATGATGATGCAAATTTCTAAAATCAAGCTTGGGAACTAGGCATTATTTCACAACCATGATTCGCCGGAATATTATGCTTAAGTAGTAGACCTACAGCTATAATATTTTCATGCCAGCTAGTGCCGTGGCATCATTTGCTACCGGTAAAGTAGTTCACCATCTTCAATAGCTGAATTTATGGCTCATGCGAAACTACCTCATGTAAAATGAATCCGAATACCATGACTGGAAAGTTACGTTAGGCAATAACAAGTTTTAAATTAAAAATTGCCTATCAATACTGGTGGTGGCTTGACACATTAGAGCCAAGGACTGGATATGCCATGAGGTTGCATAAAAATTGAACAGGCTATAAATACAGGTTGTAAAACAGCCAGGAATTAAGTTCAGTCAGCTAAATGAGTTTACATCCTTTTTCAAGACATATAAAATTTTCAAAATGTGTACTCTTATTGGAAAGTTCGGACACAGCATCGTGCATAACACACTCCAAGTGCTGGCAATCCTAAATGCTGAGTGATGTACAAGATCGTCAATATAGTGTACTGTAAGGCCCATGAGTGTTCGCAGAACAGGCCGTCCTGTAGACGAACAGGTGGGCCAGAACTCTCGCTGCTTCGCCAGAAGTGTCTAGTCGTCCTGAAAAAAGATATCAAATAAAGAAGTGTATTAGGCTTTCTGCATCCATACAAATGAATGCCCTACAAAAGACTAACATGACATCTCTTACTGCAGACTTTTTGAAAAAAAACATCACAAAAATACAAAAATTGAAACGCTGCCTTGAGAGATCTCCAACGAGTGCAGCATGCTTTTATTATAAAATCTGAAAGATGTAGCAATATGATACAGAAAGACTGAGCTCATTGCTTGTCCATGTATTTCTGCCATGTTTTGATACACATAGCAAAAGAACAAGGTATGATGGCTAGTGTGCAGTGTTGCTTGTTGTTTCATGGAGGCAACTCCTACAAGAAAAATAATTCATTCACCCTCAAAATTTACTGCAAGTTCAACCAAATAAATTATTTTAAAACTTGGGCTAGATGGGAAAAGATATAGATATATACTTATGAGGCATGCCACAGTGCACACCCTTGATTCTTTAATGTACATCTAAATCTAAAACCATGCTAATGCCAAAGCAACACCTAGACAACATTGTTAGTACTGCACGTGTATCTGACTAAACCAACAGTGTATACAGCGCCTGCCTATAAGTTATGCACTATCCTGCTGCTGCCAATGACGAAATACGTATTCTCTGAAAATTTTCCATCCTGCTTACTGCTTGATATTAACTTAAATGTCACCTAGCCAACACACTAGACAAGCAATAAACATAACTATCAAGTCTGAACGAATGCGAAAATTTTCCTAACCGTGATAACTTAAATCACGAGGTGCATGGAACCAATCCTTTTTAAGTGACTCAGTATTTCACGCCGCACTGATCAGCTGTAAAGCACGCCAGTACCTATATCAGATAAGTGGCATAAATTCACTTTGACGTCCATGCATGAAACACTTCTTTAGCTCTTAAATTTATTATCATAAAGCACTCGAACACGAAAAATTAATTCAACACAAAATACACAAACTGACAGTGTGGATAAGGCTTTTCTATTACTACGGGAAAAATATTTCACAGTATTACGCTGTAAGATTTTTGTCATTGCTGCTCCCATTTAATATTAGCATTAAAAGCATTGCTGTGCTTCCTACACAAAGTGACCTTAGAGACAGGCTTTAAAAGGTGTCATACTCTTCTTTCCTGTTAAGTTTTTCTCTGTTATCTTTTACCCTCGTACGCCCTTCGTTTGCACAGCATGGCCAGCCAGATTAACAGCTGGCAAACATGCCTGTGTTACCATTTATGTCTTCCTTTCCTTCTTTCAAATAAAGTCTTGGAGCATTTCGAAATATACACATCAAGTTCAGTAGTGTAGCATTGCCAACTGCACAAACATTGATAACCTTCACACTACACAAGACTTCATGAGGGTCTAGTTGGCGCATACCGACAAAAAATTACTTAGCGCAAGAAAAACGCAGCACACAAGGAAGATACACAAGGGACAATCGGTTTTCCACTGTATCTCCTTGTGTGCTGCGTTTTTCTTGCCCTAAGTACTTCACACTATGGCCAACCAAACTAGCACTGCCTCTGTGGTGAGACCAAAAACCAAATACTTGCAGGTACTCACTCCACACCTATTTCGTCAAAAGCACAGCATTTGAGTTTCTTATAAATTAGGTTGTTTACCAGGTATCATTCTAATGAAAAAGCTGAAAACAGAGCATGGTACAGCATGGAGTAGGTGCACAACAGCACGTCCTTTGTGAATTTGCGATGGAGTTATCCGGTGACCTGCGTGCTACTGCTTTCTGACGCCGCAGTAAATTCAATATTTACATTCATTAAGAAGTATGAATGTAGGAAGCTTACACGTGGGTTACAGAAGTAAACCATAACAAATGACTAAAGATGTCTTGTCCTTGCCGAACACTATTTGTTTTTTTAACTGCCATAATGTTTATTGGCTGCTTAGCTTTTCTTCAGAACTTCATAATAGTCTTATGCAAGACAATTATTTACGATTGTCCCTCTACCATCACGATTGCGTTGAGCTGACTTGCGCTGATGTGACTGCATTAGTCGGGCACAGCTCACACATCTTCAAATGGCTGAGAATATTCACATGAAATCCAGGAAGGTTCCAGTGCTGATATATGTCACTAATTAAGTGACAATACCGTAAAATGCATGTGCTTCACCATACACGCTGTCACTTAGCAGATGACTGTCACATTTCGCCATAATTATATCCCTGCAGCAGAATTTATTCCCACTAGTCAATTAAACTCAACCTAATAACGTCATTAGACCATGGTATGATGATGATGATGAATGATGCAAAGGAAGGAAGGAAAATAACTTTATTGCGATATTGATTCAAATGCTTTTTTTTTGTCTTAGACACGGAATAAAAGTGTAATGCAAAGATGTTATGGAAAAGCATTCTCACTAAAATTCTGTGCCTCGATAAAATTTCCATAGTTGCACGGCGGAAGAACAAGGGCGCCCAGTGCACTCTGTATCCAGCGTAAATTCTGCCAAAACATGAGCGCCGGGTGATGCCACAGGTTAATAACGCACACAAGTCGACACTGAGACTGAAGAAAAGCACAAACACATCCAGTATGAATACTAATAATAACATTAATATTGAGGGTTTCACGTGCCAAAACTATAATATGAGGCCCGCCTTAATGAAGACTTCAGAAGCCTGTTCTTTAACGTGCACTGACATCGCAGAGTACACGAGCTTCTAACATTTCGCCTCCATCGAAATGCGACCGCCGCGGCCGGGGTCCAACTCGCGACTTACGGGTCAGCAGCCGAACACCGTAACCATTGTACCACTGAGGCGGCCAAGAATGACAACTGAATCAAATGAAAATATAGTTGGCCTTAAATCACTTATTACGGCATGATAACCGCGGGCTTTCGCGTAAGTGTATATTTTCTGCAAAAACGTACGCTGCCGCACTCACGCTTTATGGGAAGCAAATAAATTATTACGCACAAATTGACTTTATCGAGGCGCATGCGAGCTTCGATAGACTGGCCGAGCGACGTCTGTGCCTTCAAAAAAGCTTTTTAAACGCGCATCAGGCATCACACGTATGTGCGCCTAATGTTATTTATTGTACTTCACAGGCGACACAGCATGCACTATTACACATCTGAACGACGATAGGACGCGAAGCAGAGAAAACAGAAGCACCACTTACCGTTCATATTCCCGACTGTGCCGAACCATGTGTTGGCCGGGCACTCAGTCACGCAGTTGAGTCTGCAGACAATCACAAAACCAACGCGCACACAGCACGGGATGTTGCACTGCCGTCGCTAAATGCGGTTCACGTCCAGCGTCGAGATCACAGTCGCGCACACACGTACACACGCCGCCGACGCAGCTGAGCAATCACCAAACTTCAACAACTGAACAACGCGTCAAAATGGCGAAGACAACGACGGGCGACGGCAAAGTTTCAGGGTTTCAGCCTTTCAGCTGCTTCGGGCGCGCGCACGTTTCTCCTCTCCCTGTTTCGCCGTTTCTTTTTTCTTTCCTCGCGCGCGCATGCGTCGTACGGTTCTGTTATCGTGCTTCTGGCGTTTCTCTCTCGCCGTTTCGCAGCCGCTTGATGCAAGTCGCGTCTTTTTTTTTTTTTTCCTATCGCGACAGCTTGGTTTCGGCGGCGTTGGCATGTTTGGTTTTGAGCGAAAAAGCAGCTTCTACCGTGAGCGAAAGTTCGTGCTAGATGCAATTAAATATATTAGCCAGAGGCGCGTTTGCACTTTGCAATTTGGGACGGTAAACCCCAACGATTAACTGATTAAAAAGGAGCATTTTATTTCTTGCGTGTTACGGAGGGGTGCACATATGAGTGAGATGTGCGTGTTGTTTCGACTACTGGCGCTAGGCCCCTGACAAGCACACCCCTGTGCTTGCACAGAACGGTGCAGAACTGCCGCGGGCACAAATGCTTGTGATAACTGGCTTAAAGTACGAGCAGAGCTAGGTAGCAGTTTATGGGACTGCATGTTTACCAAGCCGGGATGTGAAGTCACCGAAACACTACTGGCGTTCGCCTTGCGCTCGCAAATACAAGTGTCAGCAAAGCTTGCCGAACACAAGTGGTCGTGAAAACGCAGGTGTGATGTTTGGGAGCGCTGGGAGTGTTTCAGTACGAGTGAACATAATCGCGTGCATTTACGATCCCGGATTCTTTGGGCATGTCAGCGGTTTTCGACACAACACGTTGAAGAGGCATATGTTTCGTCGTCCGTTCATCGAGAACCCAGACCGCTACGTGAATTCTAGCCCTGCCTGCGGCAGATCCCCAACGGCTTTCCACGTCACGGTGGAGTGCGCCGAAAAATTGTTGCCTCCCCTCCCTGTCATCTTGCGTCCCTTCCGCACTAAAATGTGGGGTGATGCCCTCAGCATGCGACGGGCTTCTCGAGAGCCTCCAGGCGTTCAACGGGCCCGTGTCGCCAGGACCCAGGACGATCCCTCCCGCAGGATTGATTGAATGAATAAAATATTATTATCATGAAATCAGGTTATTTAGTTTATAACTTTTGAGTGAGTTACGCTGTGCATCAGCGCGTGGCCTTGAAGCGAAGAACGGATACCCCGTGACAAGCCGCGCGAAATTATTAGTGGCGTTGCAGATGCGCACGAAGTTACAGTGGACGCGTTCGTCGGCTTGTCTGTCCGAATGGCCTTCCTCAGCGTCCCAGGTCAAAACGCAAGGAGCGCGCGCATTTGCTAGCAAAGGAGCACGCGAGCGTCTGCCGGTGGTTTAGGGGCCTGGTGTTTCGTAACCGGGCCTAGCCGAGCTATGCCGCAGCCATTATTTTAAAATAAAATGTTTTCAAAGAGAAGGTCTTCAAAGAAAAAGGTCTTCAAAGAGAAGGGGTGCGGGTTGAGCTTCACTTCCGAAGTTCCTAGGGACGGATGCATCCAGTTCCTAGACTTGAGGATCACGACGGAACGTGAGCACACCTGCTGGATGTACTCTCCGAGGTCCGTGAAGCCTGTTCTGGATTACAGGTCTGACCACTCCAAGTTGGTCAAGGATGGGATCGCCACGTCTTGTCTGGTGTCCGCCTTGCGTAAGTCATGCCCACATCAAATGAAAGAGGCTTTTTCTAATCAAGTCAATCGACTTGAACGGTCGAACTATCCATACAAAACTTTGGCTTTTCTTTGTGAACGAGTATTGAGGAAGTTGAAACGTGAAGGAAGTGGTGGTGCTATGACGGAGGCTCATGTTAAGAATAGGCCGGTCGTAAGCATTCCGTATGTGCATGCCTTTTCGCACCGCATGAAAAAGGTGGGAAGTCGTTTTGGTATTGACGTAGTATTCTCCGCCAAGAATAAGTTAGGTCGCATCTGCGCAGCAGTTGAACGGAAAGTTGAGGGCGGCGAGAAAAAATGGAATGATTGTGACATTAAGCACCGGGACAGATTGGTTGAGTGTGGTAAGGGGGTAGTATATCGTATCCCACTATCGTGTGGAATGTGTTACATCGGTCAAACCGGGCGCTGCTTGAATAACCGATTAATGGACCATAGGAATTCGTTGAAAGGGCAGCCTTCGTCTAATCTCTGCCTGCATTGCAAGGGAATGTAAGTGTCATCCATTACTGAATGAAACAAAAGTGTTGTCGAGGCTCAAGGATAGGACCGCGCGAGAGATTGTTGAGGCTTTTTACATTGACAAGTCCGGTGACATGTGTGTGGCAAGGCCATCGGTGAACTTGCATAAACTTGAGATAGATTATTTAACCGCCAACCTGTAATCATAACCACGTGTCTGCTTTTTTCTTTATAAGTGTTTTTTCTGAGAATAAACTTTCAGTTGTTAGTCTGCGCTAGTCTCGTGGTTTCTTCCTTTCGTGTTCGTGTGTCCTTTTGCGCTAAATGTCATTTACAATGCAATACCAACTCGCCCAACGCTCCGTTCTTCTAAAATGTTTTCTCTCTCGACTGAGCGAACAGTCCGAGATACAAGACTGCGCGGACTTATCTTTGCAGCTTCTCCAATGGGGAGAATGGGACGAGTAAAACAAGCTGTGAAACAAGCTGTCGTATGGTAAAGGAGTAAAACAGGCATTGAACTCTCTTGCGGTTTGCCGGAGTAAAACAGGCACTTTCCCAGAAGGAGTGAAAGCCCCCTTTCACTCCTTCTGGCCAGAGAGAGTAAAGTGACTCTCTGTAGAGAGAGTATAATTTCTTACTCTCTCTGCAGAGAGAGTAACAAAGCTTCTTTACTCTTGCTGCTGGAGTTTCAGTTTTTAGAGTGTGGTGAAGCGCCCTTTAAGCGTAAATTACAAACGAAACAAAAGCCATGTGCACATCTGATTTTTTTTACCTAATTTCCATTTTCCCCTGACGGCACTCCATGGTTTCGCATTCGCTCTCGATATTCCTGCTGCTGCGCGCAGGCACCACCTGTTTTTTGCCCCCCCACCACGCACAAGTCTTCAAGGAGGTGCTTCAATTCCATGGGAACACTGGACTGGAAAACCGGCGGTAAAAGCCGCCCGCCACGTCCTCGGCCATAGACGCCACTCTCCTCTTCTTCCCCTCTCCTTTTCCCGCCTTTATTTTCCTCTCCCCATTCCGCTGGACACGCTAGGACGTGCTCCCATTTAGGGTGGCAGAAATAGCGTCTTTTCCTCTCCCCTGCTCCAACCGCTCGCGCCATGTCAGTGCGGTGGGGGTAAAATTGCCGGCGCGTCCCATTTCACTGCTGCTAGCGGTTTCTTACCGGAAGTTTGTTGAACTAGAAAACTAGGTTGTGGCACCCCATAGAGTTTCGAAACGTCAATTTTGCCCGGTAACATTAATTACGGTCTCAAACTGTACTCAAAAGCAAAATTTGAGGCTAAATAGCGTTCATATAGCCACCAATTTTGAAAATAGGCATTTATGGGCACTTATAGACATTTAGGCACAAACCCCAAAAATAGGCATTTATAGGCACTATAAAAACACTATAAAAGCCCTCCTTTACCCCTAATTCATGCTCATATATCAAAGTGGCGCGATAGGAACGCAAGGAAAAAAATAGGCATTTGCCTATAATCCGGTCTCTAGTCATGACGTCCTCTTACATAAATTAAGCACATGTGGTATACGAGGAATTGCACATGACTTATTGCAAAGCTATTTAACAAATCGATACCAGTTTGTGAGCATAAATAACGAGCCATCCGAATACGTTGTAGTGAAGAAAGGAGTGCCGCAGGGATCCATTCTGGGTCCTCTCCTATTGATAATTTATATTAATGATCTTTGCCGCATTCCAGATCGCCCCAAACTAGTAATGTACGCGGACGATACTAACATCTTTTTTGAGGGTTCTTCTCTTGTCGACCTGGAAGGGAATGTGAATCGTTTTTTGAACCAGCTATCATCATGGCTAAAACTTAATAAGTTGTGCTTAAACGCAAATAAGACCAAATACATGCTGTTTACCCCCGTGAATAAGCCAAGAAATTTTACCATGACTATTACCTACCAGGGCCATATAATAGAACAGGTTAAGTCTCAGAAGTTCCTAGGTGTGTGGTTTCAAGAAGACTTATCTTGGAATGAACATATAGCGAAGTTAATACCAGAATTAAGTAAAAGTATTGGATGTCTATACAAGTTAAATTCTTTGATACCACTGTGGCTGAAAAACACACTTTATTACACTCTCTTCTACTCACGACTCTCTTACTGCACGCTTGTGTGGGGGGACTACAATACAAACGAACTATTCTAAACTGCTTATTTTGCAAAAGAGGGTCCTGAGAATCTCTGAGGATTCCCATGGCCCCATACGTGACTTGCGGACAGAACCGCTATTTTCAAAATACCTTATGCTCAAAGCCAATCAGATTTATTATTTCAAATTATATCAGCATATAAAACGCAATAGAATGTATAGTTCGCAGGATCCTCGTGGTACACTGTACGATTTTCGTACTTATGCTAAAAGGACTCCAAAGATTCGAACGATTTACGGACGGCAACACACAACTTTTCAGATACCCACCTTTCTAAACAAAATCGACCGCCTCCAATCATCCAAGCAATCCAATCCAATCATCCAATCTCCAAGCAAATGATCAAGAAGGCACTAATTCAAAACAACATTGAATTTCCTTGAGTGCTGGTTTCTTTCTGCTTGCCTATGATGTATTTTATGTTTTTATCGGTGCAAATATTGCACCGTATGACTATTTCTTAAACATATCTATTTGTTTTTTCGCCCAAGCATCTCTGTGTTCATTTTGTTTTTTTTTTGTTCTTTTTTTTTAGTTTCTCCTTGCTTTAAATATGGGTGTTGAACACTGACAGCTAATGTTGTACTAGTACGTTGAACACTACAATTGTTGTGTCTATATATGCTTGCGAATAATAATGCTTTATTGTTGCTGTATGCATTACATTATTTTGCACGTGTACCTTTTTTTTATCTCTCTTCTCATTCCTATCAATTGTATCTTGCTAAGTGCTTATGATGGCCTGCGTGCCTCACTGCATTTGGAGCAAAGGCCCTTTGTCAGACTTCTAAGCCTTTTGCCGTCGCTCCATTTTCTGTTCATGTACAGAAAGAAACAAATAGGGAAAGGAAAGGAAAGAATAAAAGACTCTTATTGAAAAATTGGGTTTTATTCCATGAATTCATAGAAAAGTTTTTCTTTGGAAGGTTTGTTGTCAATACTGATCACCCCTCATTCGCTTGCAGGGTGGCTTCCGTTCCTTCTGCCTTGGCAAATTAGCAGAGATTCTGGGTGCGGCATATATGGTTTCAGTTTTTTCCTCCCAGTGTCAAGCAGTATTACTTACTCGAGCTCGCCAAAAGCATTGTGGCCCCCCCAGGGAAAACATCACGCGGAATGCTTCAACGAAGAAGCCTTAATTGATCCCGCGCACAGCAGTGCGGCAACACATGGCAAGGTGTGGCAAAAAACTAATCCCAAATTGTCCTTTGCTTGTGAGCTTTCAGTGTTGAAGCCACCCGAGGAGAAAAACGAAGGCATGAGTGTATCGGGTTCCGAGCTATTTAATGTTTAGAGATACGGGCGTGAATCTGCGTTGTTTACTGCGCACAAAGCTACAGTGTAAGAAATGCTGAAATAATAAAAGCCTTGCTGAGATAATGCTCACCTATATGCACGAACAAATGCTCGCCGGCAGGCGAAAGGCTGCTTGAAGTTATAAACATTACAAAATCGCTTACTTCGCATAGCCGGCTGTTTTCTGCGTGCAAATATTTCTTGCGACTGATTTTGTGGGGCCATACCTTCCTTCAGAATATATTTCTGTCACCGCGAGCAACAGAAAAAAAAGAAAACTTTTTCGTTCCTCCGCGCGGTGAAACAACCGAGGGCATTGAGGCCCGGCATACTTGCCTGTCACGTTCCAAACATTCAATTCAAGCACATAATTCCCACGTCCACTCAAGTTCAAGCAAATAAATGCTTCTAAATTGCAACAACAATGCGACAGAGGCGCGTGAAGTACTTGTTGTCCGACTCTACGCTTCAAAACGCAGTCACCCGTACCTCTCACCGGCACAGCGGCGGGGCGCGGAGGCAAAAAGGTCACGTGTCGCCAACCGGCCTGTCGCAGGACGCGGCGGCTGGATCGAGACCTTTCGCTACTTTTGAAACAAAGAGGGACTTTAGCCCTGATGCCACCGTCTGTTCGAATGCTGGCATCAAGGCGCCGTACAATAGTCTTGAGACTACCTAAGCGTTCTCTGTCGGTGATCGTTAGTGTCATAATGCAGTACTTCTTTTCTCCGCTCGTAGGCGGCGGCACCGCCCCGACAAGCCAATAGCGCAGGTACCGAGAAGAGTGTTAGATATATAAAGCGCGTCTGAAGTACTCCATATGCGCCGGTGGCGCAGTTTGTTAAGCGCCCGGTACCTATAATCGCCGCGGGCCGAGAGGTCATGGGTTCGACTCCCGGGTTCCCAGAATTTGCGAAACCTTTTCTTCCGATTTATTTCTTTGTATTCTGTTCATGTAAAATTTAACAATGTCATACCCGTGACGAAAGTACGTCAGTGAAGCCTTGGTGGACCCCGGCATAAAAACTTTCGTGCTTAAAAGTTCCGTCAACGGGAGTCGAGTCCACGACCACTGGGCATAGGTCGGCGAACTCACTCATGAGTCGACTCACTCAGACTCAGATCGAGCCGTGAGTCGGAGTCTGGGTGAGTAATATTTTGGCGAGTTTGAGTCCGAGTGGGTCCGGATGAAGAAAATTTTTGTTAGTGTGAGTCCGAGTAAGTCCGGCTCAGGAAAATTTTGGTGAGTCTGAGTGCGAGTGAGCCCAAAGAGCAAAATATATTTCATGAGTGAGTCTGAGTGAGCTTCACATATTTTGCCGACCTATGCCACTGGGTCCGCAGCAGCAGCAACTGGGCACGCTATCCCCTGCGCCGCCGTCTTTTTTTTATTGCTGGCCCATGGTCGCATACTCTGAAAGCTATGCAAACGCGCGTTTTATATCTAACACTGTCCTCTCACAGTGGTCGGCGGGGTGGTCATGCATCAAGGCCTCCACGATGAGCTCCTTGAAGCGTACCATTCGGCGCGTTTTCAGTAAGAAAAATGTCGACGCTTCAATCAACCGCCGGGTGGCGACCTAAGCCCAAACGTCCGCCTCGCTCGTAGCATCCATAGAGTAATATAAAAGGATGAGAGAGGACACTCCCATTGGCCCCTGCGGCTGATGTCGGTTCGCAGCGTACCAAACGGGCATGGGGAATCTTCGCAGCCTCAGAGATGGGCAACGCAGAAAAGGCAATCTCGAAGGCCATTTTCTAGCGATCAGAAAAATTACATGGCCTCCGAAACCATTTCTCCGAAACCATTTCAAGCCCACAGTTGAGCCCCGACATCGGGGCTCTTGATAGCGGAAGACGAAAACTTTTATTTTCAAGTCATTCTTGGTCAGCACATGCACACTTTCTCAGTGTTTCATGAACGCACGCACGAAGAGATGGGTTCATTGCACTGCAAGACATTGCAATACAGCTGCCATATCTTGAGTATAAATTTTACAGAAGAAATGAACACAGGCGACATCATTAAAAGCCCCGCACAACAGTAAAACTGCAGTGAACGCACAGGTGCACATACAGTGGACGACGAAGCGCCACAGTAGTTGCCGTAGTACTTGACTCCGGACGGCATGACCTGAAAAAAAAAAAGAAAAAGAAAAAGAAGCGAAAAATGTTGGCTATGTCTTCTCTGCCGCCTTAGCACAAATTTTCTCCGACGCTCTTCACATCACCCTTCCGCGAAAAACAGTCACGAGCAGATGCCGCAGCGAAAACAAAGGAATTTTTGGAGCCATGCATGCTTTATTGAGGCAGGAGTGCTTATTTAGAAGGCTGTGTCGTAGCCTCAGCGAACAAACATTTTTCTCGATCCACAAGGTCTCTCTAATTGCGCTCGTAACAAGAGCTCAAGCAATCTGCGACCGCCATAAATAATGATGCTAAGCATAACTGCACTCTTCACACTATTTCACACATGCGTGCATTGAATTCGAACTACGTGTACCGGCACAAAGAAAACCTAACGACGCATGCGGCGACTCACTTTCTCGCACCAAGAAACGATTTTCTCGCAAACATGCGCGTGGTGAGGAGCACAAAAAAGCTCTCTGCGCCGAACAGCACAGCGCGACAAATGTTAGCTTAAGGCTTACATGACAAATACAATGCGCACTTTGTACATTAATGACGGTGTTCTTACCAATAGCAGCAGCTAAGCAGAGAGGCACACGAAACAAGCGAAGACCACGAAGCACGTCGAGCACGTTATCGCACCTCTTTTATTGCGTCGCCCTGTCCGTACTCCATTGCATTAAACAGTCATGAACACGGAGCCCGATAACGTTGCCGTCGCGTCGACGCCATGCTGCACTTCTCTCGCACCCGATTCATGCCCAATCCTGCCCGACGATATCGAACCGTCCAATCGTCGGTGATAAAGATAAATTCAGAGACGCACTGCTACAAGTGGATTTCTATTGACACCTAGAAAGGGTACTAAAGTAGGTAACAAGTTACCGCGTTCCCATGAAGACAGGTAGTGATGTATTGCCCTCTAACGGCCGACGTGAAGCTGCGTAGCTCCGCCGCTTTAGGCCGGAGTGTCCACTCTTGTCATTTGTATGTTACTCTATGTATCATCCATTCACACAAAAAAAATTTACACCATCTTCCCAAAGGGAACCCTGATGGGATGCGAAGCAGCAGTGTTGCGCATGGGAGCGGTGGAGAAGGTGAAGCGAGAGAGAGGTGACACGTACAGACATGTTTCAACGCGTACGTTAGGCGCCGCCAGGCGGCAGCTGCGGGCGCTGCGGCGAGCGCGCGGCAGGCGAGGGAGAGAGTGACGTCAGCGCGCACTGCGAGGGGAGCGTGACGTTAACGCGCTGCTGCGGCGTGACCTACTTGGCACCGCTCCAACACCTGCGGCGAGGGGAGCGCGTTGCGGCGCGTTCGTACGGACGCACGGACGGAGGGACAGCGTTACACAGCCTAGTCAAAGAGCTGCTTCGCATCAATAGTTATGCAACGCGTGCCTGCCTAGCCTGGCTGTAGCACCGCGTTCGCCACTTACGCTTGCCCCGCGAAAAATCACGGCCGGCCAACAGGGGCGAGACGACGCATATAGCGTTTTACTCCAGTTGGGCCGTGGTGTTCCATAACTCTTTAACATTCCTAGATTAGGCGACCATAGCCCAAGTTCTGCGGACAGTCAGCGACGCTCTTCTGATTGTCACACCACTTTCTCTGATTCCACACTCACCGTTAACTGCTACAGCTTCCACAAAGGTCTGTTTATTCATTGAGCATGGGCATTTGTCGTCGGTATGGAGATCACCCCGAAGGAGCGTCTGCGCAAGCAGGCGTTTGGTGAGTGGCGTCACCACGGATCTGAGCCAATGGGGGAGGGGTGGTTCGACCCCCCTCCCACGCCTCGCCATGCGTGGATTTGCCGTGTCCGGGGAGAAGGGGTCCTGAGGGTTGAGCCGACACCAGGTAATTGGACCTTTAAGGGCCCTCCGGCAGAGGCATCACACCCCGTTGGCCCTGGCTTCACGTAGACGGCACCCCTGGGCTGACCCACCCAGCGGAAATTGGCAGTCGCCGTTTCCTGTCTCTCTCTCTCTTTATGTTCGTCTTTCTCTCTGTTTTAGTCTTTCCTGTCCTCTCCTGTCTTCAATTCCATTTTTTCAGGCGGCAAGGGTTAACCTTGTGTATGTGCCCTCTCTTGGGCACATAATATTGGGTTATAGTCGCTTTGCACAGCCAGCGCTGCCATGTCTTTTGTAATTGGGCTGTCGCGTCGCCTGTTGGGCTGCATGGCGGGCGGCTGGCATAGCTGCTGAACTGAAACATAATTTATGACCTCTCCTTCCTTTCCACGACTTTATGACACTGTCTATTCGGTGAACCCTCTCCCAAAGAGAGGGTGCCCCGAAGAGACATTCCATTGCTTCCTAAGATTCAAAAAAACTTTCCCACGCTTCCATGTCATTCGCTGTGAAACAGTTGAAAAGAACCCGAGAACGATCTCGCCTTTTGTTTTATCTAAGTGCCTCACCACTATACTCGGCCCTGGTTATCAGGCTACATAGAATGGCTAGTAGGGACCTTCTTCTCGAAGTAGACACTAAGGCCCATTACGAAAGCCTAATAAAACTAGGCGCTTTTGGTAACACCCCTATCTCAATTACACCGCACCGTTCCCTCAATAGTTCCCGAGGCGTCGTGTCTGACCAAGATCTACTCGATTTTACTGAAGCAGAGCTCCTCGAGGGCCGGAAGGACCACCATGTGACCCAAGTACAACGGATAAAAATCAGGCGTGACGACAAAGAAATCCCAACAAAACGCCTTATTGTAACATTTTGCACTAGTACCCTTCCGGAACATCGTGAAACAGGTTATTTGACATTGAAGGTCCGACCGTATATCGCCAACCCCCGGCGCTGCTTGAGGTGCCAGCGTTTCGGTCACGCCTCTCAGAGCTGCCGTGGACGCCAAACCTGTGCAAAGTGCAGTTCGCATGATGCCCCTGCGGACAGCTGTGTTGAAACCTCCAGTGTGCAAACTGCGAGGATGGGTATCCATCCTATTCTCGCGCAAGTCTTGCATGGAAGAAAGAAAAGTAAATTATAACACTGAAAGTAACTGAAAACATTTCGTACAGGGAGGTGCGAAAACGCCTTTCTTCCGTACAGGGTCCGTCATTCGCGGACGTGGCCCGCAAGGGGCCAGTGCCACAAAGGTACGCGGCGGCCGCACGTGCCACACAGAGTGGACGAGCGGCAGGCCCCCTGAGCGGAAGTAGCCCCTTCTGCTCCGCAACCAAAGGGCATGCAGGCCTCCGGATCTGCAGCCCCAGGGTCTTCCGTTCAGGTAGAGAGCCCTAAGACCTCCGGACCCGTACGCGTTGACCGCGAGCGGGCATCCAGCGCCTCTTCCGAGGTGATGGACACAACGAGGTCCTACGGCGTCTCAGGCGCCGATGGAACGGCGTAGCTCGTTCTAGCGTGCCAAAAAAGAGAACTCCCATCAGGGGGGTCTTTCAAGGGCTCGATGACTTAAGCCAACAGCCTTTCCATACACACAGCACTAAATTACGATAAAAATGAAGACACAAATCATACAATGAAACGTCAGAGGTCTTCTAACAAACCCCGACGACGTCCAAGAACTCTTACGCGAACATTCACCAAAAATGCTGTGTGTTCTAGAAACACGCTTACAATCCAAGAACACGAATTTTCTAGGCCGTTATGTTATATTTCGAAAGGACCGGGCTGATGCTGTGGCATCACCCGGTGGCGTAGCGGTTATAGTTATAAAGAACGAGGACCCGTGGTCATAGACGTCTGTACTGCTTAAGGGCTAGCTCCGCATCCTCACTTTGTTCTTCTTCTTGCTTTCATCTCTCGCGCCTTCCCCTAAAGCCATGCCCCACTTCTTTATTTTCAACATCCTCCGAGGGGACGGGACGAACGTGACACATTTCGTTTCTTCTAACGTGCACAAACTATGTACAGGGCTTCAGAACGGAGACAGGTTGAAGACGCAGGAAACAAGCTCTGTCTATTGCATTTCGTACGGAATGTAGTAATGTCACTCGGAGATGTGTTTCTTTGCACGATTGCGCGACTCCGACATGAATCTCCATTGATGCCTGGTCCGTGAGGCAGCGTGTCGATCTGGCAGGGTAATGGTGTGAGCGTTTCCATCTCTGCCATTTCCATTCCGGCATGGCACTGCTGGCGTGCTTCGCAGTCAGGTTCTCCTGTAGCCCTTTGCCGCGGCGTAATGGCGTTGTGTTCGCCACGAAGTGCCTGGAGACCTGCAGTGATCTTTGTTCCTGTGGCACGAGCTGTTTGACACCCCGAATTTGGGGACAGATGCCGATTTGAACGCATCTTTAGATGAGTTGATCACATCAGCAGCGAGTCCCTCGGCCTGGCTCTTCCTCTGTTGCCTGAGAATATGCTTGTTGACGGGCTTACGCAGTTGTTTCGTGCGGTGGCGGTTTTGCTGCGGCGCCGTCCGCAGTGCACTCCATTTCGCTTCCGGAGGCGTAAGCAGCACCTTCACTTTTTATTGCGATAGCAATTATGTGGACACTCTCGGCTAGTTTTCGCCGTCGGCATCAGCGTCGCCGTCATGTCCCGTATATGTATATGTATCTACAGATTTATCAAAGCCACAAAGAAAAATAATTCAGAAAAATGTTTCCGACGCGCGGCACCGAACGAGGGACCTCACACTCTGCAGCGCGCGGCGCTAACCGCTGAGCCACGAAAGCGCACGTCCTTCATTGTTCAAACTTCGAGCTATTTATACACAGCGAGTTTTCAGCGTGTTTTCAGCATTACCAGCCAGATGGCGCAAAGGGCGCGCTCGGCGGGCCATAGCTCGGCGCCCCTCTCGTCGCGACGCCCGCGCTCATACGCTCGCGCACTTTGCCCCGTGGGGGGTAGACACCCGTTCGCCCCTTTGCGCGCGCGCTTATCTCGAGGTGGGGGAGAATTGGGCTTTCGCCGTAACGATTGCGTTGTAGTTACCGAGAGCACGAATGTCACTTCGCCCGCGGCAGTCCCCCCGTTTGCGAAAAGAACATGCGTATCAAACACAGCGAAGTAACAACTGTGGCACTTGTTAGTTCGCGCTCGTGTGTACCTGTGAATACGTTTCGTGCGTCGTTTTTGTTTGAGCAGCACGTTAAGTGTCGAGCTGCGAACGTTGTTAGTTCTCTCCCGTCCTGTGCGCGTTGTTTTCGTGCGTCATGTGTGCGTGAGCAGCGCACTACACGTTTCGACCTGCTTGCCATTCGTCGCTTGACATTCCAATTTGTTGCTATCGCATTCACTGCTTTGCCTTGTGGCGAAACTGTGACTTTTTGCCTATATGATCATCCTCTTGTTTGGTCACAACCTTGTCTGGTTCCTCAAAGCTACGTGGAACAAAGTCTTGAAGTCCAGGCTGTGTAGACAACGACGGGGGCACCATAGGAAACACAGGGCTGCTGGCTTCACCGCCGAGGAGATCAAAGGATCCATCGTTGCTGCTGGGCAAGCTGTAGATGGGTTCTTCATTTGCATGCTTCCTTAATTGGTCGTTTACAAAAACCTGTTTATATTAATTCTTAACCTTCACAGGAGTGCTTACACCATTAGTTTTATTTACCCGTGGACTACCTTCGACGTTGGCCACCGGTTGATCCTCTTCTCTTGGTTTTACAATGGACTTAAAAATGCTGCCAAAATGTTCAAATTCTATGTACACGCTTGTCCAATAGTCCAACATCTGTGCGAGATTGACAGAATCAATTGACTGTTCAAGAAACTCATCTTCCACGCACGTCATCGCCGCTTCACCACCGCCAAAAGAAACCTCACTCGTTGGATCCTGCTTCGGTGGCTCCATGTTTCTGCACCTCATCACCATCGATTCAGTGTTGTTCCCTTCAACCTCGACAGAATTGTCCTTGCCTCGCAGACAGTCCGCTTGCGTGGTTGGAATCTGAGTCTTCCAAACATGTCTCTTTCCATGCCTTCGAAAATGTCACAGTTGTCGGCGATCTTACGGAAACCAACTCCGCTGTAGTTTCGACGGTCCCGTTTGACGTAAGCGAGCGGCTGATAGCTCGTGTCACTTCAGCGAACAGACTTCGCGTTCAGACAGGAAATGCTGCCCATCAGCGATTGCACACAAGACCTTCTCACGGTAGTCTGAAGCGTCCTCGAGTTCCTGGTTAACTGCCTTGACCAGTTACGTCGAGGATCTCCTTGTCCAACTGGCGGAGCTCAGCTTCTTTATTATCAAAACTTGCCTATTGACTTCTCGGTGTCGGGGTCCTGCAGTCAGGAGCGTAATAATTTGTGAGACGCTGGCCCTGACAGTCCCACGCACCTTCCGAAGACGCTCGGCCAAAGTCATGGTAGTCCCGTAATGACAATTCCCGGGTTTCACGGCACCAAATATAAAGAACGAGGACCAGTGGTCATAGACGTCTTTACTGCTCAAGGGCTAGTCTCCGCATCCTCACTTCGTTCTCCTCCTTCCTTCCGTCTCCAAAACGGCGACGTGCCTGCCCCTAAACCAAGGGATTGAATTTACACACAGCACTGCAAGCCTCCCTTGACGCAGTAGCAGTTAGAGCCGTTGTTTTCAACAAACTCGTCACCATTTGCTCTCTCTACATACCTCCACATTACCAACTACACAAACATGAATTCCAGTCATTAAGAGATGAACTTCGAGAACCTTCTCTTGTCCTTAAAGACTTTAACGCATATAGCAGTCTATGGGGAGTGATTCGCGCTGCGATGCGCGAGGTCGTCCAATCGAACAATCCCGGTTCTCTTTTGCCGCGTGCCTCTTCAATCGGAAGGAGCCAACATATTACAGCCTCGCTAACAATACCTACTCATCTACAGATCTCTGCATTGTACCTCCATGGCTTCCACCCCTACTTCAATGGAAAGTAATTAATAATCCTTACGATTACGGAAGCGACCACTTCCCAATAATCATGAGCACACCAATACAAAATGAAGGTCTCCCACAGGTTCCCAGATCGCAGAAAGACGAGACCGACTGGGAGTAGTTTCAAAAAAGCTACTCACTTATGTTGGTCTGATATGTGTGGCTTAAGCATTAATGGAGCTGTAGGCTACTTTACAGCTCTCATTACTGATGATACAACGAAGTATATCCCACAAACTGGACTGCCCACCACACTACGTGTCCCTTGTGGAACAGTGAGTGGCGAAATGCACGCAAAAAGCAAAATAAAGCAAGGAAGTTGCTTGATGACTCACCGACAGCCGAGAATCTTGACAGTTTCAAGAACATTAGGTCTCAAGGTAGAAGAACGCGCAGACAGGCAGAAGGGACAGCTGGCAGAAGTTTTTATCCGGCATCAATTCATATACACATGAGGCGAGAGTCTGGAACATTGTTAGTAGGGTAGCAGGACGACAAGCACATTCACTTCCTCTAGTAAACACACAAGGCGACCTCCCTCGGCACACAAGACCAGGCGACCTCCCTCGGCACTCACTTCGAAAAGGTCTCCAGTTCGTCGGACCATACGGCAGCGTTCCAACGATACAAAACAAGAATCGAAAAACATAAACTAGAGCGCAAATTCACAAAACACGAGGAATACAATAAACCTTTCGTCTTAGCTGAGCTATAGGCATCTCTAACTGCTGCAATAAATCCGCCCCAGACTTTGACCGTGTAGTATATGCGACGTTAGAACACCTGCCCTCTGAAACTCAAAAAGCTCTCCTTTCCTTGTGTAATGCTGTTTGGTATTCCGGCGAGATCCCCTCTGTCTGGAAAGAAGCCATTGTTATTCCGATTCTAATGCATGGCAGGGATCCATCCTCCGTTACCAGTTACAGGCCCATCGCACTAACAAGCTGCCTGTGCAAACTTTTGGAAAAGGTGGTAAACCGACTTACACATTTTCTCGAAGCGAATCACTCACTTGACCCGCACCTGTGCGGGTTTCGAGAGAATAAATCCACCACTGACCACCCTTGTACGTATCGAGGCAGATTCGTGACGCTTTCGTCCATAAGCAATTTTTTTTTCTCTGTTCCTCGATATGGAAAAGGCGTATGACCCACATCGCGCTTTGGCATACTAACAGACCTCTCACATTTAGGTGTACGGAGTAGAATGCTGACCATAATCGAAAGCTACCCGCAATCGGACATTCCGTGTTCGAGTAGGCACTGTTTTGTCCCGAACATTTGTCCAAGAAACAGGAGTGCCGCAAGATGGTGTACTAAGTCGCACACTTTTTATTATCAAACTGAATTCTTTGCGCCTGTCCATCGCACGCAGTAAGTTTTATTGCACATACGTCGACGATGTACAGGTCGGTTTTAAATCTTGCAACCCTTCAATATATCAACGGCAGGTTCATTAAAGCTTGAACAAGGTCTCTCAATGGGCAGAAGAAAATGGGTTTAAATTGAACTCACAAAAGAGTACCTGCGACTTATTCTGCAGGAAGAGAGCCTTTATCCCGATCCTGACATTAACCTTCATGGTCAACGTCTATCTGTAAACACGGCGCATAAGTTTCTGGGCGTAATATTAGACACAAAGCTACACTTCATACCATGCATCAAGGATATAAAAAACAAGTGCTTAAAAACCATGAATATTCTCAAAGTTTTACGCACAACGTGGGGTAGTGACAAAAAAGTCACAGTTTCGCCACAAGGCGAAGCAATGAATGCGATAGCAACAGATTGGAATGTGAAGCGACGAATGGCAAGCAGGTCGAAACGTGCAGCGCGCTGCTCACGCACACATGACGCGCGAAAACAACACGCACAGGACGAGAGCGAATTAACAACGTTCACAGCTCGACACTTAACGCGCTGCCCAAACAAAAACGACGCACACACGAAACGTATTCACAGGTAAAGACGAGCGCGAACTAATAAGTGTCACAATTGTTACTTCGCTGTGTTTGAAAAGCGTGCTCTTTTCGCAAACGGGGGGGGACTGCAGCGATCGAAGTGATCGAAGTGGGTACCTTCGCGCGCTGGCTAACTACAACGCAATCGTTCCGGCGAAAGCCCAAGGCGTACGATTCTCCCCCACCGCGAGATAAGCGCGCGCGCGCACGGGCGTCAACCCCCCCACATGGTAAAGTATACGCGTGGGAGATGAGCGCATGCGCACGTCGCGACGAGCGTGGCGCCGAGCTAAAGCCCCGCGGAGCGCGCCCTTTACGCCATCTCGCTGTTAATGCTGAAAACACGCTGAAAATACGCTGTATATAAATAGTTCGCCGTTTGAAGGTTGTAGGACGTGCCCTTTCGTGGCTCAGGGGTTAGCGCCACGCGCTGCAGAGCGAGAGGTCCCTCGTTCGATGCCGCGCGTCGGAAACACTTTTCGGAATTACATTTCTTTGTGGCTTTGATAAATATATAGATACATATACATATACGGGACATGACGGCGATGGCAATGGCGACGCCGATGGTGAAACTAGCCGAGAGTAGAGTGTACTAGAACAGGGGAGTGCCCGGAACGAGCTTTGAAAAGTGAAGCCCTAACAGGGTCCATCCGCTTGCGGCGCTGCGATCGGTAGTCTGCAGTGTGTCGTCGTTTTAAAAGTTGCGCGCGGCTCCGTCAAAGCGGTGCAGAGGTAGAATGCCCGCTTACCACTCGAAAGGCCCGGGTTCAAATCACAGCTGTAGATGTGGAGTTTTTATTTTTTCGTGTAACTTCTTATAGCTGTATTGTTTTTTCTTGTTTCTTAAAACTAGCTGGAATTGGTACGTATTTCCACAGAAAGTAACTGAAATGTGAAGTAAAATACAAGATATTTGTCGGTGAGCGTAATTATTTGCAGCGCCACCGCACGGCATTCAACAAATACTTAAAGGATGGCGTCCGGGATTTCTCGTATTCGTGAAGATCTCGGAGCCATACTTTACGTATTTGTTGAATGCCGTGCGGCGGCGCTGCAATTAATTACGCTCACTGTCAACTTTATTGTATTTTACTTCACATTTCAAGTTATTTTTCTGGCAATGCGTACCAATTGAAGCGAAATTTAAGAAACAAGGATCAACAATACATCTATAAGAAGTTACACTAAAGAATAAAAAACCGCCAGGCCTACGCGGAACTCGCAGCACAGCCACAGCGAAAGCTGGGAGAGCGGCCTTTCTAGAGCCTTTCTAAACATTCTTGGGGCAACTACGACAACCGTACTTGCATGGTACCCACTACGCCGTAAATCATCATAATTTTTGTATAGTGGGGAAGCGTCTACTATGCCATTATTTTTCATTCTTCAGAAAAGCGCGGCACCAGCTACACTCTTGTAACACATTATGTGCACTTTGTTGATGCTGTGGCTGACGACGATGAAGAATTTTGCCTGAGGCTTTTGTAATGGGTTGGAGCATTGACCGACCCACTCGTAACGCAATTCGATTTGTGTGACTCCTGGTTCTTTACTGTTCTAAAACGCTTAACAACACAGGTTAACGCGATTCCTTACCCGACATGACGCCTGCATAGGGTCAGTTTGCACCGCAGTTTCAAGCAGCGGCGTAGCTCAGTGGTAGAGTGCTGGGCTGCCACGCAGAAGACCCGGGTTCGATTCCCGTTCGGTCATAGGTGTTTTTTTATTTATTTAGTTTTTTTCTTATTTCGTGCGATATTGGTTACGGACACCGGCGGCGGCGGCGGACAACTACGGCGCAGAAACGACCCTTGTTGTGATCTCACAACAGCTTTCGCTGTAAAATTCAACATCTACAGCTGCGATTCGAACCCGGGCCTTTCGAGTGGGAAGCGGGCATTCTACATCGGCACCACTTTGGTGGAGCCGCGCGCAACTCTTAAAACGACGACACATTGCAGACTACCGATCGCAGCGCCGCAAGCGGATTGACCTTCTTAGGGCTTCACTTTCTGTACATTGGTGCTGCGGCCGTTCCGAGCGCTCCCATGATCTAGTGCACTCTACCGAGAGTATCCATATAATTGCTATCGCAATAAAATGCAGCTGTTCTAGCCAGAGCCGAGCAGACGACAAAATCAGAATCCCCCCAGACTGCGACACCGGAGCGCCGTTCGTAGCGCCGCCATAGGTTGCGCATGAGCCGAATAAGTAAACATCACTGAAGATTGACCAGTTACGATATCATAACTGCAGCATATGTCTGAAATAGTTCATTTGCCACTTCTTCAATATCAAGTTTACCGCGGCATTAATCCACCAGATTCACAGCAGAAAAGACAGCTGGCGAGTTCTTTGTGTTCTTTTTTATTTATTTATTTATTTACTTATTTCAGTACCTTCAGGGCCCGAAGGCATTACAGAAGGGAGTGGGTAAGGGTATACATAACAATAAGAAAAATAAGAGAGGAAAAAAAATGTTGCTAACAGTAAACATCGCATTCAACAGCAGCCTTAAAAGCAGTGACATCGGTCAGTTCGGCAATAAGGAGGGTAGGTGGTTCCATTCGTTCGAGGGAGTGGGAATAAAGGAATCATGGAAGAATTTCGTATGTGAAAAAGGAATGTGTACTTTGCGGGGATGGTCACATCTATTATACAGTGTTGTACGCGTTATCGAAGAAAAGTAACTAAATACGTTACTCGTTACTCCAACAAAAAAGGAACGCGTTACTGCCCTACGTTACCTATAAAAAAAGGTAACGCGTTACCGTTACCGTTACTGAAAAAAAAGTAACGGACGTTACCTTTGCCGTTACTCCGCAATTATAAATTTTAATCAATGTGTCTTTGCTGCAGAAACCCACAATAAGATTTTTTTAAAACTGATATTTATGTACCGCATAAAACTTCAAACCCAAACAAGAATTATACCCAAAATTCTCATTTAAGGAGAATTATTTGTACAAATGTATCTGACCTTAGAAATGTTACACGTGCTGGCTTCTAACCCTGTGGCACATGATGAAGCGCTTTTTCTCAATGTGACATTTTACACATCATGAGATTCAATCATCCGCGCTATCGGCAAAGAAATCGTCACCTAACTCTTAAGAAATTTACAATTGGCCCTATTCCGCGTCCGAACAGCACCTCCAGTGGAGATCGTCAAAATTGAAACTAATGGCCCTTGGCATCCGAAATTGATCGCCGTGCGTAGGCAATCGCAGAGGCCTGCATTGGCGCCCCCTTTTTTTTGGGGGGGGGGGGGGGAGGGGGAGGGGAACATTTGCACGTATGTGACACCGGATGTCTTGGTCCGCTCCTGTCGTCGCGTTTTGGCCACCAAAAAGTATGGCGCGCCTCATCGACGCCGGCGCGCATGCGCAGACTACCTATGCAGAAAAGGCACATTCTGACGGCGTGATTGTACTAGCAAAATATATGCGCAAATTTTGTAGTAGTAAATAGATGCTTTATTTGCCAGCTCACGGGAAAAAATATCTGTGCATAAAGACCAAGTTTGGGCCATCCAGCAGGCCCGGGAAGCGGCGGAAAGGCTAAACCTTACCGCGACCAACCGGGTGGCCTAGGCCAGGCCGCCAATCTGCCGGTTTTAAATAAAGTTTTTCCACTCCACATTTTTGTTCACTTAAACCTGTATAATTATCGCAAAAAAAATGTGGGCGTTTATGTGAGGGTGTTCAAGATCAGCCTTGTACGCTCAGGAGTTCAATAACTAAAAACGTATAGCTGCCGTTGCAGACAGTTGCCGTTCCACTCGCATCCTTTTTAAGGGTTTTCTTCCTGCCGTGGGGTCACGCCTATTCGCCACGATATCCAGAAATCCGTTGAGGCCGACTCTCGATCGGCAGCGCACCTCTAGACCGGTTGAAGTTACCGGCCGTCTCCTGGATGGGCCAGCATTCCACAAAAAGCCGCTTGCAGTCGGTGACGCGGTACTGGTCAAATTCGATGCGGTGGTCGTTCACCAAAGTATGCTCAGCGAGTGTACTTTTTATTGCGATAGCAATTACATGGACACTCTCGGCTGGTTTTCGCCGTCGGCGTCGCCGCCGCCGTCATCCCCCCGTATATGTATATGTATCTATGTAACCGGCACCGCCCGTCGTTCGTGAGCGTGAAAAGACGCGAGGGGCGGGGTGGGGGGGTCCCTCAAGCGACCTTCGATTTTACGAGCGCGGTCGTCGCGGGCGCACCCGTTATCTCCCCTTCTCGGCGGCCGACAGCGGGGGGCCCGGTGTAGCCTTCTACGTGCTGCGCTCTCAACGCGAAGAGAATGTGGTGAGCAGAGTGTCCCTCGAGAGGCGTTTTCTGGAGTTGCGTGAGATCGGATCCAAAAGAGTTAGCTGCCAGCCTCACTTCGTATAACATTACAATTTGTTGCTATCGCATTCATTGATTCGCCCTTGCGGTGAAACTGACTTTTTTAACACTCGAATTTGAGGACGTCGTTTTTATGTTGCCGCAGCCTCTCTGGGAAGTTCTTTGCTTACCCCCCGTACGAAGCGTCACAATCAGCACGTGGTATGGAGTAAACCAGCCCATGCGCTTTCCCTTCGGGCGGCCTGTCTTTCGAGCACGGAAAGGCGCAGCTGCCAGCAATCCACCTGCTACTATCCACTTTCACGAAAAGCATGTCCGTACCGTTTCTCAAGGCGGATTCCTCGGCATTCCCCTGTGGCGATGGCCCAACCATCCCCACAGGGAGTCGACGCGTCCTAAGAAATTTGTACCCGCCATTCCCACAAACAAAAGCGATTCCGCCCGCGCTTTCTTTTTTCATGCCTGGCAGGTCAACAGCAGTCCGACACTGCGACGAAAAAGTTCACCGGAGTGAGCTCTGAGAACATGGCACCTACAAAATGAAAAAGTAACGAGTAACGTAACGTCTCACGTTACCGAAAAATGTTAACGTAAGTACGTTACCCGTTACAGTTCCGAAATTGTAACGAGTACGTAACTAAGTTACCGAAAGAAGTAACGCGTTACCGGTAACGGCGTTACTTGTAACGCGTTACCGACAACACTGCATCTATATGATATGTAGTGTGGTTGGGAAAGAAGGTCTTGTTTTAGTTGTGGATTGTAGAAAATTTGATAAAAAAGAATAAAGATTTTTCACAGTGATTTTGCACATTTTAAACAAAATGTACAGATTCTGTTACGGCAATATTTGCCAGCGTGGCCTCAGCAAAATGCATATATAGCGTCATAATCAAAACATAATCAACATAACAATGAAGATCTAATACAAATGATTTTGTGTTGCTCAATTTAGACCACCTGGGGTTGTTTAACCCTTTGAGGCGCTATGTACACAATTGTGTACAGCACTTGAATTTGTTATTTGTATCAATTAGCGTCAAGGAAGAGCAAGATATATGAAGCTTTGGATGAATTGAACCTCCTGCATAATAAATTTGTCTTCATTCACTTTCATTTTGAAGCGTACTGTTGCATATGATCTCTTTCCTGAAGGCACTACCCCGTTCGACGAGTCGTTCGACGTGCCGCTTCCTGCGAGCCATGTGAAAAGTATAGTTTTTCTATGCTCGAAATGTACATAACCAAAAATGAATTTGCATTGTGTTTGTACACTGAGATTACATTCTATTTATACCGAAACAGAGCATGAATGACTCCATAATAAATATATATTTAATTGCAACCTGATTGAGATTAGTTACAACACGCATAAATCAATATATTATCACATTATTTTTGTTGCAACACAATTTTGAATGCCTTCAAATAACGTTGTATATATTTCACACATTTACAAACAGTTTTTCATAGGTGGCGCCTGAAAGGGTTAATGCGGACCTAAGTAAACCGGCGTCAGGCAAGTATTTTAGCCTCCACCGAAATTGCGGGCGCCGCTGCCGGGATTCGATCCCACTACCTTCGAGTCAGCAGTCGAGCTCCATAACCACTAGAGCACCATGGCGGGCAGTGGGGTGTCTGAGTTCACCAAAGAAATGCCAGGGCTTTAAACAGAAAGTTATCTCATGGGTAAACTGCTTAATAGCAGCGTACACTACACCTGTTTCAGCATTATATCTGGTAATGATCAGTCTTCGAAACTCAGATAGACATGAAAGAACAATGGTGAAATGACAACGCTCACAAATTTTAAATTAGTAGACAACAATTATGCATGAAACCAGAGAGTTCTTTTGGCAGTTAGTGCACCGCACTCTCCCTCTTGCCTCATTTTATTCCTGTCCACAATTACCTGAATATCTTCACTTGACGTTATAGCCGCGGCTATATTTTCCTACGTATTACAAAATAGGATACTCTAACAGCAACTTAAGGAAACCGACCAATCTTGTACACTGGTTTCCAAATGTCTAATGTATTTATAAAAATAGTGACAGGTTGTGCTGACCCAGTTCACGGCACATTATTCACTTCGAGAAATAAAACAGTTCATAAGCTTAAAGTTATGGCGCATAGCCACCTCGTCAGAGTGTGTGCGATCGCATTTTTTTGAGGCTAGAAAGCAATGAAGTGGTGTACTGGGCGAGCTGGTGTGGATTCAGTGCGCGTGGAAACACGGGACTGTCCCGTGTCTTCTTATCTGTTTACAAGTCTCCCCTAGAAAACAAAACCCTTTGGTCGATGACGAGTGTTTGTTGCTCACGACTATTTCTTCTAATGAGTACGCTTTTCACGAAATATGCTAGCAGGCTCTTTGGGCTGCCACAAACACTCATGATCACTACATATAATTGAGGCCAATGCCATGCCAGCCACACATGTTGTGTCTTGCACAGAACACCCCCAGGCTGGTCCAAACACCTGAGGCGTGCTTTCGGAACCCCAAAGGTGTGCTCCATGATTGTCTTTCGCGGGATCTGGCTGCACTGCACGGCTACTCAGCTGGGCCAATCGTGGACTTTGGAAGGTGTGCGGCCGTGGCTCTCAGGCATACCCAGAGTCACCTTAAGAGATCAACGAGTATGCATTCAGATGTTTACACGTGAATGCAACTCTGCTATACATTCGCATGTGTAAGACAGTCAGGTGTTCTTTGTGACCCAAAAATCACGTTCGAAATGACGTACTCTTACACAACCAGACCTGTACACGCTACTGAAAGGAAACAACGGGGGAATTGCTCAAGCATGAAGTTTGATTTCGGAAAGTTCATAACTGGGGACAGGGAAGGTGTCTTGTGTGTTGTTTGTTCTTTTGCGCTGCTTTTCTCCAAACATGTACTGTCGGTCGCAAAAGCTTGCGGGGTCTGCAGCGTGTGGCGGAGCGGAAAAAAAAAAAACTACATTGCTGTGCCACCTACCGCCGCACGGCGTGGTGTTGAGGCCGTGGCCTCCGCGATTAGCGCCGTCAACGCACCGTTGCCGCGAAATTTTGCAGATCCCGGAAAATTTTGTGGCCGACTGTACCCATTTACGTTGCTGTTGCCTTAAATGGAACGGCCCAGAGCTAAATAACGTAGTTTGACAGTGTCACATGCCTTACCGTTGGTGTCCTATTACGCTACGTTAGGTCTTTTACATATGAACCTACCTCAGTAATATTTATAAGGTGCTCGAAAAAAACAGGACAAAAATGTGCTAGTCTCTTCCCAGCGCGCTGAAAAGGCTGCGCGTAGCACGTACTCTTTGCGCCTTCCGTGACGCATGCACTTTCACTAATATCGCAAGCTGGTGCACAGACGGCGAATTTGTAACACGTCGAGAGCGATCGAGTGAACACAAGCATAGCGATATGCCAAATGTGATACCAACTATAGAAGCCGAGCGATCTGCCGTTAAGATCGGTAAGCGGACACAGAGCACCGGTGTTTGCCTGCACAAACATGTGCAGTCATGATTGAGACTGTCGCATTTTATGGCTGCGCACATGCTATGCTTTTCCTCAAGCCAAACAGAAATGATAAAACCTGTATCTCCTGCTAGAAGCTTCTTTTGCAAATTACATGACGGTTGTATGTCGTAATTGATTACAGAAGGAAGTAATTGAATTACACACACCTTTAGCAAGACATGTGTGGGCGCATAATATTCATAAAGACAGTCTGAACCAGAGTTGTACACGCTACAGAAAGTAAGTAACCGATTACTCTTACAATTACTGCCATTAAAGTGTAATTGTTTACAGCGGTCAGTTACAGAGGAGAACTTCTTCTTGGCCTAGTTGGTGTTGTTTGCTGTATGACATATTGCCGCTAATAAAACACACACACACAAGTGAGACACGAATAGTACAGCCCCAGAAAAGTAATTCAGCAATTACAGAAGTGTTCTCATTTGCTATTGCGTTACTTTACTGAAAAAGATTTACTGCCACAACACAAGTTTTACACGTTGTTAACTTTCAACAGGACTTGTTTTTCAAAGTTGTCGTCGTTAATTCTTCCACGGTTCCTCGTTAAAGGGACCATGAAATGGTTTTTCGAAGCTTTGACAGCGTTTAGGCTAGAGCATCATAAAATCCTTCGCACCACCAATTAAGCGACGCACCGTGAACCAAAGCCGCTACGGACAATTATATCTATACCCGCCTTCTCACCACTGCCTTGCCTTCTGAACTCGTGGGACACGCTGGCGATGGTTTGAGCTTCGGTGGTTTGAGGTTCGCCCAGTCATGGCCTCCGAGATTGCTCGCATACGGGTAGCGCGCAATCTCGGAGGCCATGGCCCAGTGCGCCCGGCAGCACGCCGTCTGGCAACGCAGACGAAGCTCGCGGAGTGGTTGATATCTGCTTCAATAGGTGCCACCAAACTACCAGCCGACCTTATTTTATTCTCCTGTACGGCAACAACCTGCGAAGGCATGTGGACAAACAAACAAAACCGTAAGAGACAGGAAGAGAGCAGAGTGGGTCAGGGAACAAACGGGGTTATCATAGTTGAAATCAAGAAGAAGAGATTGGGCCGGGCACGTCGGCAGGATCATTAAGGGTAACTGACTGGATTCCAAGAGAACGCGTGAGGGGGGAGACAGAAAATTAGGTGGGCAGATGAGATTAAGAAATTTGCAGGTACAACGTGGCAGCAGAAAGCACAGGACCGGGTTGATTGGAGGAACATGGGAGAGGCCTTTGCCTTGCAGTGGACGTGGTCAGGCTGATGATGATGATTGCTGGATATGTGGCGCACAACACAGCTAGGGCAATTCAGAAACCGCGAGATAAACACTGTCGCGCAGCTCTCGTCAACACGGAGCACGTTGTAACACAGGTAGACGACGCTCGCTGCCCACAGAAGGTTCCGTGACGTAGACTGGATATATCCAATCAGGTCAGTCGCTGGCGCTACGTGTACTGGAGCAATTCTACGCACAAAAGGCACGAGAAGTTCAAAACTCGTTCGGCCGAGCTGCTGCGATCTGTAGCGATTCACACGTTTAAAGTCTTGTAATAAATTACACAGTTGACGCAGAGAGCTTAAATCGGTCTTCCAATTATTCTTAGGACTCTCTTCACCAGCTCAATCCGTTTACACAAAATCGTCAAAACCGTTTCAGGATCCCTTTAAGAGGCCATATCCCACACTAAACGCTCTCAATGCATGCGCTAGAGTGAATGTCGGAATTATAGCGTAGGAACACATTGAGCACCAACTCGTAGTTGCCCAGTGCTTCGATGCTAGTGTCCGTGTCGTTTACGAAGCGTCGCAACCACTCCGCTAAGGCGTTGCAGGTAAGGCCAAGAAAAAGGTGAAAAAATAGGCTCTATAGCGAGCCCCCCGCCCTGTATGACGAGAGTCCTTAGAGGGGGGTCGGATATTTTGGGGGGACGTGTACTGCCGTAGAAGACTGGTTACTACTTGATTTTCAAAAATAATTATTACCGCTAATCAATCCAAAGAAAGTGTAATTGAATTACACATAACGCTACATTTTAGAAAAAGTAATAGATTATATTACACAATTATGGGAACAAGTAATTGATTACTTGTAAGGCGTTACGCACAACTCTGGGCTGAACAAGGTCATAACAAACAAAAGCCTAGCAGTATGTTGACTACTGTCGAGATTATGAAAGCGTCCGCACTAGCCAGGTCATAATGTTCAGGCTGCTGGTTTTTAAGCGTGGAGCACTTTAGGGAGCCGGGCTGTCGTATGCTATGGCACGCTCTGATAAAGAGAAAAAAACACAGAAGAAACAAACTGGAAAAGAGAACAAGAAAGAAAGAAGGGAGGAACGAACGAGAAAGCCAAAGAGAAACAAAGAAGGCTGCCCAGCTCCGCACTTCCTTCTGGCTTGGCACCACTAGTGCGAAGCTGCCTTAGTTTATTTATTTATTTATTTAGTTTATTGCATGCTGCAGAACAAGGATAGGTCCAAGCCGGACAGGTAAAACAGGCAAGATATAAGCAAAAACACAAGCGATATCGCATGGCAAAATATTACGAAAAGCAGAAAGAAAATACCTATTAAAAGTAGCCGTCAAGGCTAACTTGGCAAAATATTACACAAAATGGAAGTCGGCCTCGGTGGATCAGTGGCTAGGGTGCTCGGCTGCTGACCCGAAGGTCGCGGGTTCGATCCCGGCCGCGGTGGTCGCATTTCGATGGAGGCGAAATGGTAGAGGCCCGTGTACTGTGCGATGTCAGTGCACGTTAAAGAACACCAGGTGGTCAAAATTTCCGGAGCCCTCCACCACGGCGTCTCTCATAATCATATCGTGGTTTTGGGACATTAAACCCCACATAATATTATTATTACATAAAATGGAAACATAACGCAAATTAGCAGCAGATACTCAAGCTTTGAGTTACAAAACATTGGCTAAGATCAGTCAGACGGTTCCACTGGAATACAGTACGCGGGAAAAAGGAAAACTAAAAAGCGTTAGTTTTAGCAAAAATACCCCTACAGGGGCCTTTAAAAGGACCGACAACAAATTTTTCTCGACCCATTTTTTTTACGGCGCGAAAGAAATCTCACCCTTCGTAGTGTTTGTAGCTGCACTAGTTAATCCGAAAGGTACGTAGTTATTTTACAAGCAGTTTTTTTTTTCGATCTAAAAAGCTTAAAACACAGATTTACCTTTCCTCCAGCAAAGCTGAGAATTGATAGCGATGCCGCCAGCCCTTCTCGCGATTTGTAAAAGCTGTCGTCGTTCTGCTTTCGCAGTTGTTCCTGTAACTATGCTTAACCACCTTTATTTTGACGTTTTCAATTTTTTTTGAAAATAACAAGCTCTCACAGTCAGATCATGCAGCATTATACACCTTCCCTGTATTTGTACTGCGTTGTGTCCGGCTGCGCCCAAGGAAGCCTGCGCCTGTATCATGGGTGGCTTGTCCCGGTGTCGTTACTCTCTCGGTACACGAGCCAAGCCAAGTCACCGAAAATGTCACTACGCATATGCACGGCCGTGCCGAGTAGCAGTGCACGTCATTTCTGAGACGAAGTGTAGGCAGCAAAACTACGCCGCTCCAATACCTTAGGACCTGGAAACTGCGTGCACGGTTGCATGAGCGCGCTGGAAAGTTGCTCAAGACTGCTGACGAGCATGGGATCATTATGTCACGCAAAGGCAGAGCAACGTTAATGCATACTACTAACGCAGGTCTATATGCACATTTTTATGGAGAAATATCTTTTAATATAAAGAAACCAACAATATTTCAATACTAACAAAAAAGTCGTCGACCGCGTACAGAAATCAACGGCCACGTAGTCGGGGACATCGGATCGTTCATGTTTTTGCCGCCAGAGGCACCACAGGTCATTTTCGCGACTTTCATTGAAGAAATAAAAACATAAATCCACCTCTCACGAAAAAACAGGATTGGTTTGAGTCAATGCAACGGACCAATATTTCCATCAGTGGAGTCATCTCATCTCAGTTCTGGGCAGTTGTCGGTCTCTTTAAGGGTTAATAAATGATGATGGTGATGTTAAAGAGTGGGTCTGGTATGCCATGTGGACTGAGGAGATGCACGCGGGTTAAGAGCTACCTTATGATTGAGAAGTAGATACAGAATGTCCAGGCGATTCATTTTTCGTCCTAGTTCGAATTTTTCAACGTTGCTGGCAATCATGAGTTCAGTCGGTGAGTCTGTAATTTTGAGTTTAGAATCAGCATACCTCACAGCTTTTATCTTTCATTGTACTGCTTCAAGTTTGGGCGCGGCTGATAAGCAAAGGCGCGGAGGGTGTTTTGCGGACACCCGGCATAACTTTAAGAGCTTCGCTCTTAAAAAAGTAACATAGCCAACGGCTCGCTGGCTGCTTCACATGAAACTGATTTCCACAAGGCGTGCGTTCTGCGGAATTTTTCAGGCAAGGTTTTGTAGCCTAAACGAAGACTTGGTGCTCAGTTCGGGTTTGTCTCGTCCATCAAATAGGATGGCTTTCCTGCAAGTGAAGTGAAGTTACACTCTTGTAGTATGTCAGTGCAGTCTTTTGAAGTGAGGAGCAATGTCACCGAAACAAGTCTAAGAGTGAACGTAACAGGGATGTCGCAAGCGGAGCCAAAAAATGTTGCAGTGGCTTAGCTCGGCTATGCCAGGATATACGTAGCGTTAGCAAAGCTTCAGCTGATTATTCTTAGCTTTCCTGATTGTCTAGATTGTCTAGGATTAGCTTGATTATCATGCTTACTGCTGCTCCAATGACACACACACTGGGATACGTATTATGTGGCACATGTATATTAATTTTTGCTCAACGTCGTTGCTTCTCTATTGCCATAAAGACGGCTCGGTGATCAGTGAAGTAACACGCTGCCGTCTCTATGGCCCCAACGCAGTATTTGAAATTATCTGTCTCTGATAGACAAGATGAATGGTGGTGAATCCCAAATCCTGCTCAAATCCTGCTTCCATGAATCCCAAATCCCAGCTTGGGACGCTAATTGCCAGGCAACTACTTCGGGATCCGATGAGTCAAGCTCCTCCGCTCTTCTGCGCCGTTGAGCAGCGTTTGCGCTCTCCTTCTCCATGACTATACCACACTGGCAAGCGCCAGTCAGAAGCGCCGCGGCTCCAGCGCAGTGTCAGACGGCGACTGCACAGCGAAGGCTGCGCGCGCGCGCCGGCGCCACTGCGTCTACCACGGCTACGACGTCACTCCTCTGGAATGCGCAGACCGGCAGCGGTGAGTCGCGCGCTGCGGCGAAGGAGTGCGCGGGAGGTGCCGGCTCCGGCGCGCCAACGTCACTGATCCTCGCGCATGCGCAGCACGGCTCTTGATGAGCCGCGCGAAACGGGCTTGGCTAGGCCAGTGTAGCTAACGCTACAAAACAATGCTATTGTGTATTGACTACGTTTGCGTCCATAAAAATGCGCGTATGCGAGCGTAAATATCTAGCCAACGAGAAATTATCCAAGAAACTTGGTCACGGGAAAACAAATACGCACGCGTAAAATGCGTGGACTGTAATATTTAGAACGTTGACTGGTACTCACCATAAATGAAATGAATGCTGAACACTTAGCAGTTAGCCCAACTTTTGTAGATGTGTGAGCGGCGAACCACTCGGCCTAACGCCTCTCCGACAATGCTTGCGTCCTGTTGCATAAGTAACTGAAGGCCGGCCCTCCATAAACCTTGACCCTGTCTCTGTGTTGTTGCTGGGATTTTTTTTGCTGTTTTTTTGTTTCGCCATGGCGGGGTTGGAGGGGAGGTAGCTGCAAAAGTGCGACCCAATGCTTCTTATTCCCATGGTGCAATGCATTAAGCAATATTTCTGCTATTAGATTTAATAATTATCTAATATTACATATTAACTCGCAGTAACTTGGCACGTTAAAGAACACCAGATGGTCAGAACTTCCTGAGCCCTCCACTACGGCGTCCTTCATAATTATATCGTAGTTTTGGGACGTAAAACCCCAGATATTATTACGCAGTAACTTGCACAGCTATTGACCAGGAGCGAATATCTAAGCACAAATCGAAGCAGCTTGTGGCGGGATTTTCTGAAGAAGTAACGTATACTGCGCAATATGCGTGAAGAGCACTCTGTCTGCGCTCTGTCCTGTCTCATCTCCCGCCAATCATCACGTACTTGGCCGTTGCTTCTCCAGTAGTGACGTACATTACAAGTAGCGCTCATTCGATTTAGCATGGAAGGTGCGAATGTTTTTTGGTCTGACCCATCACCACAACACTTCTGATGCCGGTTATATTTGTTCATAAACATCGCTCTAGAAGGACTCACTTTTCCCTAAGCCAGTCACACTTCGAAGCAACGTCGCTTCCTGTTCTTTTCTCGTCCTGCGTCACTGTATGTAGACGTCGTAGAGTGCGCAAACCCGCCCTTTGCGCATTTGGATCATGCCGACCGGCCGCGTGATAAGAATGTCAATATACTTGCTATGATTGCGCGTAGTGGTCCGGATAGGTGTCACGCTATTACTATATCGTTAAGCTGTAAAAGTGTCAGTAAGCGTGCCGTTGTGCCCAGGAGCCTGGAGCACGAAGGTGGCGAGGAGGAGCCGTTCCTGACGTCGAACGAGGGGTCCTTTGTGCTGGCAGATGACGAAGTGACATCCAATGATTTTTACGTGGGCTCAACGACAGGAGTCATCTACTTCGTCAGCGAGAACGGGAGCTGCGGCGACGTGTACCAGATGGACGCAGGCGTTGCACGTCTTCTGCATGACATTTCTAGAGACGCCCTTGTAGTCGTGACCGACACGTTGACCCTAGCCCAATTTTCCATAGCAGATGACGGCTCGTTATCCGAGAAAAGCCGCTTCAAAGTTAGCGGGCACGGTACAGACATGGCGGTCACGTGGGTCGCAGTAGACGACGGAGTCATCGGCATAGCGGCCGGTGAAGCAAGCGTTCGCTTGCTGAACCTCGAGACAGGAGAGACCACGGTGCTGTCACTCCCAGACGCGGAATACGGCGAAGCAGTGTCGTGTATAACCGCAGATGCTGCCGGAAGGACTCTCATCGTGGGCACTAATCGCGGCCGGGTCGTCATGTGGACACTGACAGAAAACGGCGAGGACAGTAGATATTGGCGATCGCAGTTGGCCGCCAGTTTACGTGGTCCTGTTCGCGAACTGGCGTGGTGCGATACTCACCGCATCGCCGGCACCCTGACGACTGAGGATTTGTTTCTTCTAACAGAACAAGAAGCTTGCTTCAGTTTCCGGGAAGGTTGCCTTGCTCTTCAAACAGCCGCCAAACAAGTATTTGTGGATGGAGTCTCCAGCAGCTGTCAGATCATTCTGCAAACCGAAATACCTGTGAAGTCCTTGTTCGTGAGTCGGCACCACATCGCTGTGTCCAACGGGAAACGGCTGTTTTTCTATGAGATCCCGCCAAGTAGCAATTCAGCCAGGTTCTTAGGAGCTATGAACACAGCATCTTCAGTCATCGGACTGCATGAAGCAAAGCGTCTACCTCGTAGAGAATGGCAAGCTCAACGCCAAGACATTCCAGGGCATCCTGAAGCAGACTATTTCTATTTCGGAAGAAGATGTGAGTGCAGTATGCCTCGATATATCGGGGATTTTTCTCGCCCTTGGCTTATCGAACGGCTGTGTTCGCGTCTGGGACTTAAGCAGGCGAGAGGCTAAACTCCACGCGGAACTAAAGACAGCGCTTGTTGCCAAGAGAAATGATATGCCCCTCTACAATATCACTAGCATCAAGTGCAACAGCACCGGGAATAATGTGAGCTTTCTCATCGCAGAGGAGAGCGTGTCACATCGGACTGCACACCGCGAAGGTTGCACTCTTTACGTCTGGAGCATAGAAGACGACTCGCTGTTCGAATTCAATTTCGCCACTGGCGAAAGCATCAAGGGACATGCTGTCGGCGACTCGCCACCCAACGGCACGGTACGCGACCGAGTTCCGATTTCGCATTACTGGGACGAAAGTGATTCTAGACTGCTTGTTTGCGAAGCTCGGAGTGCACCGACCAGTCCTGCCCAAATCGATGCGTCCAGAAATCGAGAACCACACGTGGTGGTGGTGTCCCTTTTTGTAACTGCGGAACACGGCATTTTGGAGCAAGATGTCTTCCCGCTAGATGACAAATTCCGACTGATGGGCGTACAGGTTCCATTCCTTTATCTTTTGGCCAAGCATTCTGATGACGTCAGCGAACCACGGGTGGCTGAGAAAGTTCCTGGTTCCAAGCATGTCTTCCGGCTGCCAATGCGCGATTTTGTCGGTTTGCAAGACTATGATGACACCGTTCGTGACGCCATCATGACGTTCAGCTTCTTCATGACCCTCCGGGACATGGACGAGGCTTTCAAAGCAATAAAAGCCATCAAAAATGAGGCAGTCTGGGAGAACATGGCGCGCATGTGCGTCAAAACCAAGCGCCTCGATGTGGCCAAGATATGCCTCGGCAGAATGGCTCATGCGCGAGGGGCTTGGTCCCTGAGACGAGCCATGGAGACTGAGCCCGAGTTGGAAGCACAAACGGCCATCCTGGCGCTCCAGCTTGGCATGGTGCAGGAGGCTCAAGATTTACTCGAAAGCTGCAGCCGCTACGACTTGCTGGTTAGGGTTCTAGAAGATTCGGGTCAGTGGGAACGAGCCATAGACGTCGCTCGACAGGACGACCGAATTCGTCTGCGAGCCACGTACCATAACTACGCGAAACACCTCGAGGCGTCGGGCGATATCGAGAAAGCGGTAGCCGCGTACGAGAAAGCTGACACACATCTGTTCGATGTGCCTCGCATGCTTTTCGACGACCCGCAGGCATTGGAGCAATACGTTCGTGCCAGTGGAAGCCCCGACATGATCAAGTGGTGGGCCCAGTACATGGAGAGCGTAGGGGAGATGGAGGCGGCGTTGCAGTTCTACGAAGCCGCGCGGGACTACCTGTCGCTTTTGCGCGTGCACTGCTACTTCGGCAACGTGGACAAGGCGTGCGAGATCGCCAACGAGACGGAAGACAGGGCGGCGTGCTTTCACCTGGCGAGGTACCTCGAGAACCAGGACAATGTACTGCAGGCGGTTCACTTCTTCGCGAGGGCGCGCGCGTTTGGCAACGCGATTAGGGTCTGCAAAGAGAATGACATGGACGATCAGCTGTATACCCTGGCTTTGCAAGCGGCGCCCAAAGAAGCGCTTGAGGCGGCCCGCTACTTCGAGCAGCGCCAAGATGGTCTCGAGAAAGCAGTATCCCTGTACCAGCGTGGAGGGTGGACCTGCAAGGCGGCTGAAGTGGCTCTCAAGGTAAGTCATCTCCTACTTCGCTCGCACGTACCCACCTGACAACTCCGTAGACTATGTAGAAAGAGCTGTGTGTGAGAGGCATCCAAACAAACATTCATTCTACCAGTATGATTATTTTGTCTTCCACATTGCGTTTCACAATTCTTAAATTTTAACCTCCGTCATTGTACAGGTTCCGCGCCCATGAACTATGGTCTCTCCAAGAATTTGCAACAACAGAGAAAGCTATACTCGCTAGATCGTTACCTAGAGCTTACAAGCGCTACACATCCCACGAGTTTTTCCGGAGATTCTCAAGACAATATAATTTCTCAGAAAAAACAGAAAATCGCTTTAAATGTAAACCGCCACGTGCGGGGAACGTTCATAAATTACGTTAAGCAGTGGCCAAACTTCACCACTTGACATTGTAATTAATTAGTTTACAGTACCTACTGTAGTTGACAAACCGTAGCAGGCTCTTTCACTATGGGTATCCACTTGGACGAACTTTCAGGTGCTTGCGGTGGTGGTGAAACTTTATTAGCCCAAAAGGCGTCCTCAAGGACACTTGGCTAGGCACCAGGTGTAGAGGGCACCTCCCACGTCGGGACAGAAGGCCCGAAGCTCTCCGCCTCCTCGCGGGCCTCCTGGACTGCCCGAAGTTGGTCTGCTAGTGAAGCACTTCTTAGCACTTTGGCCCACTGCTCCTTTGTTCTTGGCGTAAGTGTCACTCGATGCACAACGACATAACGTATGGTCCAAATTTACACGTTCACGACACTGATCACACACATGTTGTCTTGGCGTGTCACTCGATGCACAACCACATAACATATGGTTCAAATTTACACGTTCACGACACTGTTCACAAACATGTTATCCGTCGTAGTGTGGGTCGATATGCTTCATGCACCAGGGGTTGTGGTATGAGTTAGTCTGGAGCAAGCGTAACGTGACCGCGCGTTAATTTATTATCCGGGGGGGGGGGGGGGGGGGGTATTCTCGCCTACATAGATAACAGTGCTTAGTGACCTCGTTATCAGTGAATAGCTGATCCCTGTACTCAATATGCATAGTAGCGGGAAAAACCGGAGTGGTGTGGTCGATGAGTCCTCGCGCCGCCTCGTCTGCGGTCTCGTTGAGATTCCGCGGGCTGCCCCTAAGCTGCCCATGTGTGCCGGGAACCTTATACGACGGAGTGATCGGTGATATTAGGTCCGCCTTATATTCGCAGCGTCGTCTTGTATATCCCGCCCTCTGCGAAAGCTCGAGTGGCTGCTTTAGAGTCGCTATCTACTGTTGCGAAGCGCGAATCTGTGAGAGCTAGTGCTATCGCTGCTTGTTCGGCTACCTCCGGCCTCTTCATGTATAGAGTGAGTCAGTTGCGCGTTCGTCCGTGTCCATCGATTACTACTACCGAGTAGGCGGGTTTGCCCGGTATGTGCGCTGCAGGGGCGTAGCCAGAAAATTTTTTCGGGTGTGTGTGTGTGGGAGGGGGGGGGGGGAACCTCCTTGAAAAGGTCATTTTTCGCTCTGTATGACATGGCGAAAAAATTTCGGGGGGAGGCACGTGCCCGGTGTGCCACCTCCTGGCTACGCCACTGGTGCGCTGCATCCACGAAAGCTGTCTGGTCGGAAAACCTTGCGGCGTCTGCCGCGAGAGCTCTGGCGCGGGCGAGTCTTCTTCCGGTGTTTGTGAATCGGGTGTACGTTTCTTGGGAAGGGGAACACTAATTGATTTCAGAATGGCTTTAGGTAATGCCTTTAGAATGGCCTTCCCGCTATGGTGTTCAGGCCGAGCTTGACGAGAATATCTCTGCCCGCTTTGGTGCTTTATAGGCGTGCGATCTGTGCCGTGTGCTGAGCCTCGATTATTTCGGCAAGAGGATTGTCCACTCCTAGCTGCTAGAGGAGAGCAGTAGAGGCATATTGGGGAGCCTCAACACTGTCTTGAAAGCGCGTGCTGTGTCCAGTTCGAGTCTTTGCCATTCTACTTTTTTCTAGTTGAGCATCGCAGCCACGTAGGTGATGTGACGGAGTACAAAAGCGTGGACCATTCTGATGGCGTTGTCGTTGCCCAGTCCTCTGCGCCTGTTCATGATGCGCCGAAACATTTGGAGCGCGTTCCCAAACTTGAACGTGATGCTTTCCAGCATCACCAAGTTGGAGTCGTAACTTTGGATGATGAGTCCAAGGATTCGTATTTTGTCGACCGTAGCTATGCGGTTACCGTCCGAGTCGTGTAACTCTATGCATGGAGGGAAGGGTCTGCGCCAGTCTTTTCATAGGCGCCCTCGTCTGGGAGGGTGGTAGATAAGCAGGTCGGCTTTTCTGGAAGAGCAGCGAAGTCCCATCGGGGTCAGACGGGCTTCGGTGACTGACGAAGAACTGACATTTGGGCAAGTTGGATTGCGTTAAACATGATGAGTGGTTTTCAGCGCAAAAGGACGAAGACAGAGGAAAAGGAGGGACACGAACACCAGCGCTGTCTCACAACTGACTTTATTAGCAACGGAAACACACATTTTATAGTACAACCTATCACACGTGGGCCCACGCCGATTACGTCAAACAGAAGATAAATGAACAGATTGAAGGACTAACTGAGAACAAAATGTATCACGTCACAAAACTTTAAGAAGGAAATTTCTCTGTCATGCAGGGTGATAGATGGCACGCTAACACAACTAAGGCCCTTTTTGTAGATATGAAAAGCCTCCATAATTTCCCTAGTGGCCTGATGTATTTCCATAATTTCCCTAGTGGCCTGATATGTATTTTCGCGCAGGCCGATCAGGCCACTAGGGAAATTATGGAGGCTTTTCATATCTACAAAAAGGGCCTTAGTTGTGTTAGCGTGCCATCTATCACCCTGCATGACAGAGAAATTTCCTTCTTAAATAGTTTTGTGACGTGATACATTTTGTTCTCAGTTAGTCCTTCAATCTGTTCATTTATCTTCTGTTTGACGTAATCGGCGTGGGCCCACGTGTGATAGGTTGTACTATAAAATGTGTGTTTCCGTTGCTAATAAAGTCAGTTGTGAGACAGCGCTGGTGTTCGTGTCCCTCCTTTTCCTCTGTCTTCGTCCTTTTGCGCTGAAAACCACTCATCATGTTCGGTGACTGAGATGGCTTCTTCCATGCGGGCTTCTAATTCCGCATCGCTGCCACCGGTGCTCAAAATGGTGACATCGTCCGCGTAGATGCTATGCTCCACATCTGCTATTTCACCCAGTGCGCGAGAGAGCTTTTGTATAGCCAGATTGAATAAGAATGGCGAAAGTATCGAACCTTGCGGTGTTCCCTTATAGCCCAGGTCAAAGCTCTGCGAGACGTGCTCGCCTATCCGTAGGGTGGCCGTTCGGTCCTCCAGAAAAGCGTTGACATATTGATAGAAGCATGTGCCAAGATTGCGATCAGATCTGGTGGTCATAATGGCTTAATGTCGGATGTTCTCAAAAACTTGCTCCACGTCGAGTCCCAGTAGCGCCTTGGTGTCTTGTGTGGGGCGATCCAACAGACTTTTCTTTATTCTTAGCATGGCGTCTTGCGTTGATAGAACCGGCCTGTATCCGATCACAGTGTAGGGGAAGTATTCTTTTTCTTCTACTTGTTCCGACAGTCGGTTCAGAATGGCATGTTCGGCTAGCTTTCCTATGCAGGACATTAGTGAGATAGGCCTCAGGTGTGATAGCCCCAGCGGCTTGCTGGGTCTTGAGATGAAGACCATGTTTGCATGCTTCGATTCTCCAGGTAAACGGCCGGTTTTCGAGGCTTCGTTAATTAGTTGAGTTATGAAGGTGACCGAATTGTCGTCTAAATTTCGGAGAGCCCGATTTGTGACACCGTCGGGGCCGGCTACAGAGTTACTGTTGAGTTCGTGAATTGCGAAGCGTACATCGCTTTCTGTGTAGTCCGCATCGAGCTCTGAGTTGGGGGGCACCGTCATAGATCTTCCTTTGTGAGATACTGGGTCTTTCAGAAAGCCAGCAGTTTCTATGCATTTCCAGTGTGCCCTAACATACACATACGTGGTGTAGTTAGCTTTGTACCTCAGTACAGAAAACGGCGCTTTGTTGCTACAGTACCTGAAGCAATGAATTTTTCATGAGAAGCATTTCTTAGTCAACCAGACGCCCTTTAAGCCTTCTGTCTACGTATCTATCTGTCTATCTATCCACCTATGTCTGAATGCTCTCGTGATCGCCTCCTTAGCTCGGTGTAGACCAAAATTGGCATAGGAGGATAAGAGGCTTTGTCGAATATGAATGTCTGACCATGGCATGAATAACGTGAAAATCCAGTCACGTACGTCAGCTAAGCCTTCCCTCCAGATACGTGTGGCACATATAGTCGTATATTACGGGCCATGGTATGCGGGTATGCGCGACAGGTTATTGACAGTTCATATCTACCCAGGAACGGGGAGTACAGACATTGATAATTTAAATGCGAGAACGCTAAGAAAAGCCGACATCCGCAGCGTTGACTTGACAAATGCAAAGAATAAAAATCAGGATCCTAGCAGGAATCGAACCAAAGCGTTTTGTGTGACCGGTACTCCACGCCAGAGCCACGCCAGCCCTTGAAATTGGGGTGGAAAAAGACTCTGCGCAGTTGTAATGCGGTGCAACATCACTTGCGGTTGCAGTACTGGTTATGTATTTTGTAATAAAGCAATGAGCGTTATATATGTACCCCTATCATACAGGCGTCATGTCGGGTTAAACGTCAACTGTGGTTGCAGTGTTGGCTCCCCTTTTATAGCAGTATAATAAACATTGCATGTGTATTCATATGATTCAGCAAGCTATATTCAAGCGTTCCTCAACCATGGAGGAATACGCCAACGAAAGTTATGTATGATATTGGCCCTTGCTCACCAGGTACGGCGAGCGCAAGCCAGCAAGCCACTGGAATGGAAGATGTTCTGGGACAGCGTGCGCTCTCGCTAGTTGTTGTTGTTTGGACAGCCTTCTTGCCAGTCGTGTGTGCGTCTCTCCGACGGCTCAGTTCTTCCTAGTTTAAGACCTTTTGTAGCACGTGGAAAGTGCTGGAGGTGCGGGGTAACCGCCAGCCGATGTTCCAAACGCCTCCTGGCAGCCCTGCACCTGCAGTGACTACACCTGTTCACCGCGCCAGCCGAAGAATCCGAGGACTAGCTCCTGAGCGTGAACCTCTTCCCGAGATGACGTCTGTGACACCCCCGAACGCTGCGGAAGGCGCTGCAGCCACGCCTTATACGCTGCAGAAGCCACGAGTGCCGAAGGTTTTCCACGGTTCCGTCTTTGAGGAAGGTTTTCCACGGTTCCGTCTTTGAGGACTTCGATGATTGGCTGGCTCAATTCGAACGGGTCGCCGATTTCAATGGTTGGACCGACGCTGACAAGATGAGGAACGTGTATTTCAGCCTGGACGACGGCGCTCGTACATGGTACGAAAACCGTAAGTCCTTTCCGTCGTGGAGTGTGTTTCGCCGTCAGTTGCTGGCAAGTCGGGCCAATCCCGATCGCCGTGAACGAGCCCAGAGAGCAATTCAGTCGCGCATTCAAATGCGAAATGAAAGCTTCATGATGTACGTTGAAGACATGACGAGCCTCTTTCGTCGTGCCGGCCCGGACATGACAGAAGAAAAGAAGCTGCACCATTTAATGCGAGAGGTAAAGAAGCCACTTTTTTCTGGCCTCGTTCGATGTCCCCCAAGGACCGTGGCTCAGTTTTTGACCAAAGCCACAATGGAAAAGGTGCTGCAGCAGCGCTCTGCTGTGTACGACCGGCAAGTGAGTGTCGCTTCGTCCGTAGGGCAGATTGGAGGTTCAGGAAGCAGCATCACCATCGAATCTCTCTGCGACCTCATTCGATCGGTGGTGCGCGACGAGCTGCAAAAGATTCAGTGCCCGTCCCAACCTATTGCCGGGTCTATCTGCAGCCTCGTTAGAAAGGAAGTACAGCAGGCTCTGTAAGTGCCGCTTTCCAGTTATGTCCCGCCTGTGCCGACGGAGCCTCATCGTGCATCATACGCGGAAGCTGCTAGTCGTTATATTGCTGCGCCACCACTCTTCGTCAACCCCACGCACCAGGATGCACTTCCACCACTGCAACCGATTCAGCACTTGGAGAATCGACAGCCGGTCCCAAGGAAATCCGACGTCTGGCGCACACCGGACAGGCGACCGCTGTGCTATCACTGTGGTGAAGCTGGACATGTGTACCGGAAAGCCCCCCATCGCCGCCTTGGACTCCAGGGTTTCGCCATCGACTCGCCAAGGCCGAGATTCGGCGAAAGACCGAGAGCCAGCGAAGAGTACCTCTCCTAGCAGCGCATGCCACTGCCCTTGCAGCGGCAGTCGCGGTCACCGTCTCCAAGACTTCGGGAGCGAGGCCGCTGACAATCGACGCAAGCAAGGCCTCCCATCGACGCGAGCACTGACCCGCAGCGATTCACTGACGACAGTAACGAAAACCGGAGGCAGACTTTCTTTGGACATATCTGTGATACTCGACGGCCGCCACGACGTTAGTGCGTTATTGGACACTTGTGCGGACTATTCGATCATGAGCGGAAAACTAGCAGCGCACCTGAAAACTTTGTTACACCTTGGTACGAAACGCAAATTCGTACTGCCGCCGGGCATATAGTCACCCCAATTGGCATGTGCACTATCAGGGTGAGCATTCGGGGATGTACGTTTCTCGCCAGCTTCCTTGCACTTCGTGACTGTTCCCGAGACCTAATCCTGGGAGTCGACTTTTTGCAGGAGCACGCTGCTATTATCTATCTTCGGGAGTGTACCACGACGTTTTCGACAGCTGGATCCACTCACAAATCTGACACCAGCCATGACAGCGTTTCGCGTTTCTGCCGACAGCATAACGTGCGTCCGCGTTCGAGCGTCCTAGTTGATGTGGTGTGCGACACGTTACGTGATGGTGAGGCTGCCGCCTAAGGCAACTTGACGCTTTTAACGCGATAGCGTTAAAGAGCTCGTTTCGCAGAAATTCCGGTGTCGGCGTCGGCGTCATTGGTTGTGAGCGAAAAATCATCATCTTGTCCGTGACCGAAAAATCGAGAAAGATGGAAATAAATAAATAATAAAAATTTTCGGGTCCGAGTGAGGATCGAAGCCGGGTCGTCTGCGTGGCAAGCAGGTGCTCTACCACGCAGCCATGCCTCTGCTTGGAAACACTGTGAAAAAAAACTTCTCTGCTTGGAAATGCAGTGAAAATAACTTTCATGCTTCGCAAGCGCAAGCGTCCTTTATATAGGCGTCGCAATATAACATGTAATATCCCAGGAATATTGCGTGGTACAAGCGTACATTGTCATCGGGCGTCAGAATATGTGACTATCATAATGATTTTTAAAGCCAGCCACCCATTACAAACGGCACACACCTTACTGCGCGTATTCCCTTAACACCACGTAGTGGGTGCATATCAAGTTCGAAAACATTTGCCACATTTGCCGCGCATAATTGTTCCTGGTTTAAAGCATGCTACCCATTACATAGTATGTCAGTGGTACAGTGCATAGGAAGACGACGGCTTATCACCCACAAACAAATGAGCTTACGGAACGACTCAACAAGACCCTTGCCGACATGCTTTGCATGTACGTCGACGTGGAGCACAAGAATCGGGACCGAATTCTGCCGTACGTGACATTCGCATATAATACGGCATGCCACGAAACAGCGAAAATGACACCATTTGCACTAATTCATGGTAGAGAAGTGACTACTATGCTTGATGCTATGCTGCCTCATGACTGCGATGATTCAGAGACAGACGCCGTAGATTTCACTGAGCGCGCCGAGGAAGCAAGACAGCTTGCCCGCGCCAGAATAACCAATCAGCAAGAACTTGACGCCCAACGGTATAATCTCCGCCATCGATTCGTCGCTTATAAACATGGGGAAAGAGTCTGGGTTTGATACCCTGTACAACGGCGAGGCCTCTCGGAGAAACTCCTACGTCGATACTTCGGACCCTACAAGGTTCTGCGCCGTCTTAGCGACGTCACGTACGAAGTCGTGGCTGACGGTTCTTCTTGTTCAAAACGCCGTCAGAATCTGCCTAAGACAGTGCACGTGGTCCGCATGAAACCGCATCTTTCCGAGTGATGTGAACGCCCGCTGGCTACCTTACGCATCGACTGTTACTTGGTGATATCGAGACGATGCTCAGTCTGGCGGGAGGGTAATTCCGCGTCCATAGTTATATCTAGCTGTCCGCTAGCGACGACAAGGAAGACCTCTGATCCGCTCGAGAGGCGCAGCACAAAAGGCTGAAGAAGAAGACGTTCTTGGCGGCTCTCTCCTTGAGTGTCTCTCCGAGTACGACACGCCGTACTTCTCTGAATAAAGCCCCTGTGTTTTGTAACCTGCGACACTATCTATCTATCTATCTATCTATCTATCTATCTATCTATCTATCTATCTATCTATCTATCTATCTATCTATCTATCTATCTATCTATCTATCTATCTATCTATCTATCTATCTATCTATCTATCTATCTATCTACCTATCTATCTATCTATCTATCTATCTATCTATCTATCTATCTATCTATCTAGGCACGGCTGGAGGGACGGACGGACGGACATGAGCATGAGACATTAAAGCCTTTTGCCTTAAAAATATGGTGTATATCAAGCTAGCGAAACGGCTACGAGAGTGTCATGAGCGCGGCATGCAAGTCATGTTGCACATGACACATCCTGATTTCCATATTACCACTTGTCATTTATGCTCGTCATACTGACACGTCACTCAATACGAAATTTGGTGTATATCAAGCTAGCGAAACGGCGGTCAGCGCGCCATGAGCGTGGTATGTAAATCATATTGTGCATGACATGCAGGTCGTGATTTTCATATTACCACCTGTCATTTATGTTGGTCATGCAGACATCTCTCATCGCACCAATTTTTAGACATATCAAGTTAAGAAAACGGCCTGAGGAGCACTATGGTCATGGCATATAAATCACACTTTTCATGACAAATTATTCATGATTTTCAGATATGACCAATCATTCATGTTTGTCATACAGTCATGTTATGCCATACCAATTTTGGTATAAATCCCATTAACCCTTTCAGCCCTGGATTTTTTTATTTTTGTCGGAGACATTTTTATTACATATTTTTCTTATAGTTAGGACCTCAGAAGACCCCAAACAAAAAATTTATCCAGTGGTGTAAGTATTTATAGATTTACAGACATGACATCAAATTAGGTCATCGTGGCCCTGGGGTCATGAAATACCAAAAATGGCTAATTTATTCCTGCTTTTCACTAGAGTACACGAAATCTGAAACAACGTAGTATTTGGCATTGTGGAAGCTCTTAAAACCACTTCAGGACTTCATCCCGAAAACGCCGCCTTGCCGCCTCAGCTTGCCAGCCTCGGCGTCACCCATGACTTCGGTCAAGTTTCTTCTTCTTTACGGCTCAACACTTCGCAAAAATGCCACAACGTTGGTGTCTATCGCAGTGGGGATAGTTGAAGAAATACTTCCCCAAGAATTAGCAGGTTTGGTTTTGTTTTCGAGGTGCTAGAAGAAATTCAGTGCGGTGTCGTCAATGGACGACACCAGGGCCGAAAGGGTTAACCATACGGTCAGGAGAGCGCAAAGTCGTAGGCGGCTAGATAGATAGATAGATAGATAGATAGATAGATAGATAGATAGATAGATAGATAGATAGATAGATAGATAGATAGATAGATAGATAGATAGATAGATAGATAGATAGATAGATAGATAGATAGATAGATAGATAGATAGATAGATAGATAGATAGATAGATAGATAGATAGATAGATAGATAGATAGATAGATAGATAGATAGATAGATAGATAGATAGATAGATAGATAGATAGATAGATAGATAGATAGATAGATAGATAGATAGATAGATAGATAGATAGATAGATAGATAGATAGATAGATAGATAGATAGATAGATAGATAGATAGATAGATAGATAGATAGATAGATAGATAGATAGATAGATAGATAGATAGATAGATAGATAGATAGATAGATAGATAGATAGATAGATAGATAGATAGATAGATAGATAGATAGATAGATAGATAGATAGATAGATAGATAGATAGATAGATAGATAGATAGATAGATAGATAGATAGATAGATAGATAGATAGATAGATAGATAGATAGATAGATAGATAGATAGATAGATAGATAGATAGATAGATAGATAGATAGATAGATAGATAGATAGATAGATAGATAGATAGATAGATAGATAGATAGATAGATAGATAGATAGATAGATAGATAGATACGCTCAAGGTCGCATAAATACTTTAAATACTTCGCATTTAAAAGTCCCCACACGGCGAGACGAGTCGTAGCGAGACTTTCGAGTGTCCTGGGAGAGGCCGGTGTTAACGCGGGCCAGGTGACGGCAGTGTGCGAGGCCAGATAAAAATTGTTCAGGGAAAAGAGCTGCTGAGGGTTCAGGAGCCGAAAGGAACGAGACGTCCAGAGTGAAACTCGGTGAGCGGCTATGGACGAGGTAGAATGGAGAAAAGCCGGTTGTGCGTTGTGTAGCCGTATTGCAAGCGAATGTCACGAAGGGCAGGATTGCATCCCAGTTCGTGTGGTCGGGGTGGATGTATATTGCAATCATGTCCGAAAGGGTCCGATGAAAGCGTTCAGTCAATCCGTTGGTCTGCGGTTGGTAACTAGATGTTGTCTTGTGAATAGTGTTGCAGGCCCGCAGAACTTGGCCAACAATAGCAGAGAGAAAGACTGCCGCGATCGCTGAGGAGAACGCGAGGGGCTCCATGGCGTAAGAAGATGTTGCGCAGAAAGAAATCGGCGACTTCAGTGGCAGTCCCAGATTTCAGAGAAGCCGTTTCTGCGTAGCGGGTAAGGTGGTCGACGGCCGTGACAATCCAACGATTCCCATTCGATGTTAGAGGAAGAGGGCTGTACAAGTCTATTCTGACGACTTCAAAAGCCAAGACGGGACAAGGAATAGGTTGCATTAAGCCAGCAGGAGCAGTCGTGGGCCGCTTTCGCCGTTGGCAATGGACACACGAGGCGACGTACATGGCAACGGCTGAAGAGAGGCCAGGTCAGGAGCAGCGACTTCGTATTTTAAATGCGAAGCATTTCTTAGCGAACTTCGGCGACTTTGAGCGTATCTATCTATCTATCTATCTATCTATCTATCTATCTATCTATCTATCTATCTATCTATCTATCTATCTATCTATCTATCTATCTATCTATCTATCTATCTATCTATCTATCTATCTATCTAGCCGCCTACGACTTTGTGCTCTCCTGGCCATATCGTTAATGGGATTTATACCAAATTTGGTATGGCATAACATGACTGTGTGACGAACATAAATAGCTGGTCATATCATGAAAATCATGACTAACTTGTCATGAAAAGTATGATTTACATGCCACGCTCATGGCGCACTCGCGGCCGTTTCGTTAGGTTGATATACACCAAATTTCGTATTGAGTGACATGACTCTATGACGAACATAAATGACAAGTCGTAATATGGAAATCATGACTTGTCATGTGCGACATGACTTGCATGCCACGCTCATGGCGTGCTCGCGGCCGTTTCGTTAGCTTGATATTGTCACGTGGTTGTGACGTCGACGAAGGCAGCAGGCGACGTGTCCAAAATGAAACTGTTTATTAGGCCGAACTTGTGGCCGGTAAACGAAAGTAGGATAACAGTAATACACGCTGGCACTGATAGCGGCGAACAGAGCGTCGGCCGGCGATCAACTGAACTTCGTTGGAACGCGCCGGCTTTTATAACTCGCGCGTCGAACATTCTTGTCTTATCTCTGGTCGTCGCGCAAGCTCTCGAATAATCTTGGGTGTTCGCGTCTTGCGCGCAATCTTAACAAAATGATCTACTAGAATCGTGAACCTTCTCGAACACTGCAGGCGCGGTTTGTTCACAGTCTTTGTGGGAGGGCACGTAAACCGAATACAGTAAAAGAAACGCGCGTGGCAATATACACCAAATTTGGTATTGAGTGACAATGACTGTATGACGAAACATAAATCACAAGTGGTAATATGGAAATCATGACTTGTCATGTGTGACATGACTTGCATCCACGCTCATGGCGCTCGCGGCCGTTTCGTTAGCTTGATATACACCAAATTTGGTATTGAGTGACATGACTGTATGACGAACATAAATCACAAGTGGTAATATGGAAATCATGACTTGTCATGTGTGACATGACTTGCATTCCACGCTCATGGCGCGCTCGCGGCCATTTCGTCAGCTTGATATACACCAAATTTGGTATTGAGTGACATGACTGTATAACGAACATAAGTGGCAGGTAACATGAAAATCTTGGCATGCATGTCATCTACAATGCCATTTGTATGCCACGCTCATGGTGCGCTTGCGTCCAGTTCGCTAGCTTGACATACACCAAAATTGGTATATCGCGACGTGACTGTATGACGAACACAAATGACAGGTCGTAACATGTAAAACGTGACATGCAAATTATGTAAAGCATGATTTGCTCCTTCCTGGCTGCTTCGCATTACATCGATTCCCACAGTGCGTGGGATCTGCCGGCTTTTGTCGTAAGTTTTGTGACAGCCTAGATGACCGGCGGTTGGATCGTCGTCAAAAGCTTGCAAAACTTCACGTTGCAGAGAACGTGGTATGACGGGTACCCACTTGTTTCCATCTACGTGGTAAACATAGCGATATATTGCACCACCATGAAGCTTAAATTGTCTGAGTTGTCGACGGAGTGGGGCGTTTGGAGGATGAGAAGAGCCGTTCAGGCGTTCAACAATAGTGCGGCAGTATGGGTCGACACGTTGGTTTGAAACGAGGATGGATGGGGTGCCGGATGATAGACAACTTAGCGCTGCGATTGGAAAGGCGGTGTCGTTTTGGAGAGGCGATGGTGAGTTATCTTCGCTGGGCAGAGGGCAGCGTGATAGAGCATCAGCGTCTTTGTGCTTCTTTCCTATAGGCGACATAGAAATCGTACTCCTGTAAGCGAAGCACCCAGCGGCCAACGCGACCCCATAAGTTTTTCAGCGATGAAAGCCAGCACAGTGCGTTATGGTCGGTAACGACTGTAAAGTGGTGGCCGTGGAGATACGGGCGAAATTTTTGCACTGCCCAAACAACAGCAAGACACCCTTGCTCCGTGATGGTAGTCGTCTCTGCAGCGGTAAGAACACGACTAGCGTAAGCAACGACGCGTTCCCGCGAGGTGTTGTCACGCTGCAAGAGTACCGCACCTAGACCATGACTGCTAGCGTCAGTGTGAAGGATGGTGGGTGCGTCGGGGTCGAAGTGGCACAGTACCGGATCGGATGTAAGGGCTTGCTTTAACGCCGTGAATGCACTTTCGCAGTCTTCGGACCAAACGAAGGGGCGTTATTCGCGAGGAGTTGATGGAGCGGAGACGCAAGTTCTGCGAAGACGCGTATGAAGCGCCGGAAGTAAGAAGCTAACCCAAGAAAGCTGTGCAGATCTTTTTGACGTAGTAGGCGGGGAAAGTCGAGGACGGCGGCAAGCTTCTCAGGGTCCGGCCGAATCCCTTCTTTTCTGACTAAGTGGCCGAGAACCTTGATTGTCTTGCTTGCGAAGGTACATATTTTGTATTAAGCTGTAGGCCGGCCTTTGCAAGGCATGCGAGGACTTCGTCAAGACGTCGCAGATGTTGGGAGAACGTGGATGAAAACACTACTATGTTGTCGAGATAGCAGAGACATGTTCTCCATTTCAGACCGCGGAATACGCTATCATGCGTTCGAAGGTAAGGGGCACATTACAAAGTCCACAAGGCATCACATTAAACTCGTAAACTCGCGCGAGATTGAGCAGCTGGAACGCGAGAACGCTCAAATGAGCGAAACCATTAACAGACTAATGTCCCACATCGCCGAGATTAAGCCCGCGAGAAACCCACCCCCGCAACCCGCCGCCGCCTACGCCTTGGAGGCAGCGCCCCGACCCATGGAGGTGCACGGCAGTGAAGCCGGCAGCAGCAGCAGCAATGGTCAAAGCGCTCCCAAGAGGCCGTCGCATGTGAACAGGACGGTGTAGCCAATCGAGTCAAATCCGAGCTACGAGACACGCTCTCCGCGCTCAGTGAAAGCATCAAGCAGCTCGGGGAGAACTTTGCCCAGCTGCAGGTCACCTTGGCCGCGCAAAACGACCGCGTTTCCAAAATAGAATCCTTCCTCGAAAACGTAGTGGCACCCGCTCTGACCCGAAACGCCCTCATCCAACCGCAGCCCGGAGCAACGGGCCCCATTCTCCACACAATCTTTAGCCAAACTGAGGGCAGCAGCAGCCCGCAACAGAGTGAAGATGGCCAAGCCAAGTGAGACGTTTCGCATCTGGCACTGGAACTGCAAGGGCTTCCTCGGTAAAAGGGCGTCCCTGCAGCAGTACATCCGAAGCCATAGCGAGAAACCCCACGTCATACTGCTTCAGGAAACCTTGACCCCCAATGGCATGCTGACTGGTTACCAGCTCGTCTCGCGCCATTCCGATGGCCGGGGTGTCTGCACCTTGGTCAGTGACAAGCTCACACACCTCTCCCATGACCTCCAGATGGCCACCAGCAATGCCGAATACGTCATGACCGAGATTCTGCCCGGCAGCTCGGACCGAAGCAGCATCTTTCTCCTGAATGTGTACAGTAGTCCTAAGGACCGATGACAGCGATTCAAGGCCCTGCTGAAGAAGGCCGTCAAGCTGGCGGGCTCTAACCCCCTCGTGGTGGCGGGAGACTTCAATCCTCCACACCACACCTGGGGCTACCCGTACCACACCAGCAAGGGCGAGCAAATGTGGCAGAACGCAGCCGACATGGACGTAACGCTAATCACCGACTAAGCCTTTCCCACCAGGTTGGGCACCTCGTCCTGCAGGGACTCGACCCCCGACCTGACATTCGTCAAAAATCTCACCGAGGCACAGTGGACCAACTCCGCCATGGACTTGGGTAGCGACCACGACGTCCTGGTCACGCAGTTCTCGGTCACCCACAAGAAGGCACGGGAGTTTTCTTGGACGGACTGGGACCAGTTTCGCAAAATCCGCAATGACCGGCTCCTCCCTGCAACCAGGCCGAGCCTCGAGCAGTGGATAAGCCAGATAAAGGAGGACATCACAAGTACCACCAAGAAGATTAGTACCGACCTTCTGGTTGTGAAGATGGACAGCCGCCTAGCCCACTTGCTCGGGGCCAAGCAGTCCCTTCTCACCCGCTGGAAAGGCCAGTGCCTCAGTCGTAGGTTGCGCAAGAAACTCTCGGAACTGAACAAGACCATCCAGGAGCACTGCCGCATCCTCGCCAAGCAGCAGCGGGACGATGTGTGCAACTCGGTGGACGGCCAGATGCACAATGGCAAGACATGGAACCTGCTCAAGCACCTGCTCTACGAGACTAACATCAGGACCAACCAGCGGCACCTACTAGCGCAGGCCGTGTACGAGGTGTGGCAGTCCTCTTCCGAAGAGGAGGTCATGAAACGGCCGGTGTAAAAGTACCTCCCTGTCGATTCGAGCGCCGCAACAACGTACCCCGAATACTTGGGACCGGCAAACCCTGAACTGGCCGCCGAGATATGTAACGAAGAGGTTCGCCGGGCGCTCCATGAGCTCAACGGAAGGTCCGCAGCAGGCCCGGACGGCATAACGAACAAGATCCTGCGTAACATGGACGATCCGTCGATCGACTACCTCACCGAAGTCATCAACGAGACGTGGAAGAGCGGTGACGTCCCCGACCCGTGGAAGCTCGCACATACCGTATTTACCCCAAGCCCGGCAAGAAACCCAACCTGGACAACCTGCGCCCCATTTCGCTCACGTCCTGTGTGGGCAAGGTGGCCGAACACGTGGTGCTCAACAGGCTGACCCGGTACTTGGAGGACCATGGGCTGTATCAGCACACCATGATCGGCTTTCGGGCTGTGGCGACACAATCTGCGCCCAATTCCGCGCAGCATCCACCTTGCTATCAGGCAGCCCGGCGTGACACGACCACACGCTGCACTGCAATCGGATAAGCCGCAGCGCCACCGCAGCGTCACCCAAGGCTTACGTCACCAGCGGTGACTACAAAACCAGGCTGCCAAGCTTCGAAGCGCATCATTTTGTTCCTCTACCTCTGTCGAGCGTAGCGTCAGAATGCTCTCCCGATGCTGCAACCGTAGTTGAATAAATGGTCGTTACGCTTTTTATGTTGGGATGCGTCCTTCCGTCGACACGGCATCCCACAGGGCCAAGCTCTCGACCCAAGACGCCATGAAACTGCGGAAGCACCAAGTCATCGACCGCAACACTCGAGACATGCGGGCTATTCTCGGCCTGGACCTGGAGCAAGCCTTCGACAAGGTTGCCCACCTTTAGGAGCTTGTTCGGCAAGCTTCTTAAGCTCTAGCATTGCCATTTTTTGGGCGTGTTGGTAAACAGAACTTGAAAACATATTCAGCGCTAGCAATACAAGGACATGAGAGAGACACCACGGTGCGCTAACTTCAACAATTTTATTCCAAGGAAACAACAGACTATTTATCCGTGCACAGGGCGCCACCAGTCCACGCACTAGCCAACCAGAAAGGCTCTTTCCCTATCTAAAAGGTCAATTGATGGTGCACTCACACACGTGTCACCATTGCGAGAGATAGCTTGCGCTTCTATAATCTCTCTGACGTCTTTATCTTTGTGCTTCGCCAGAACCGTGCAGGAACCTGAACATTGGACCCTCCAGTAGAGTGTGTACAAGAGGTATGAGCTCCCGCTGACCTGTGGAAATAAGTATATAGGTCAGACGGGAAGATGCCTTAATGATCGTCTTCGCGAACACCGGTTAAACGTTACTAACAAGAACAATTATGGTCACTTGTCTGTTCATTGCTTGGAGTGCGGTTGCGCACCAATGTTCGGTTCCTGCACGGTTCTGGCGAAGCACAAAGACAAAGACGCAGAGAGATTATACAGAAGCGCAAGCTATCTCTCGCAATGGTGACACGTGTGTGAGTGCACCATCAATTGACCTTTTAGATAGGGAAAGAGCCTTTCTGGTTGGCTAGTGCGTGGACTGGTGGCGCCCTGTGCACGGATAAATAGTCTGTTGTTTCCTTGGAATAAAATTGTTGAAGTTAGCGCACCGTGGTGTCTCTCTCATGTCCTTGTATTGCTAGCGCTGAATATGTTTTCAACTTCTTAAGTCGCGCCTAGTCCGGGGGCGGCGGCGATGGTGGCGATGGCGGTGGCGTGTACACTTCTCCGCTCTTGGCGCCGGCTTTCCGGTGATTTCAGGAATGCTCACTAGATGGCGGCGCCACTCAAGCCGACGCACACCACTCTCAGCAAGTGCGCTTCCTTTTTCTTCGCCGGGAGCTCAGGCAGTGAAAACTTCTTTACCGATGGGCCGCATGACCACCGCACAGCAGCGCGGCGGGCTCGCAACGAGCAGCAGCTGGGGCTCACCGCCCGAGCGCCGCATGTAATGTGTGTATAACAACGTTGTCACGTCTATATATGATGGTAGGAGATGTGTACGGAGGACTCGCGGGTTACCCGATCATCTTCGAGCAAGCTCCTCCAACATCATTCACTTTGTGGATATGGCGTGATTTTTTTCGTGCTGCGGTCGATTGCCGAGCTCGGCCTGGGAGCCGGATTCTATGAGTTCAGCAAATCGTTGCTGACCAACCGGAAAGCCACCCTCAGAGCGGGAGACCTTGTCTCCGAAGAGATCGAGCTGGGCTCGCGCAGCACCCCGCAGGGATCGGTGATCTCACCCAGGCAGTTCAACCTTGCCATGGTCGGGTTGTCCAAGAGGCTCTCGCGCATCGAGGACATTAAACACATGATTTTTTCAGCGATGGGCAAGTCGAGCGCGCCCCGCAGGAAGCCATAGACACCACTGAAGATTACCTCCGTCCCACGTGCCTGAGGTGTTCCCCAAGCAAGTCCGAGCTCCACCTCTACCAACCCTCTAGGCGAGGGCCCAAGCCCAAGGGCTGGAAACCGATAGCGGAGAGCGACATCAAGCTCCACACCGGAGATGGTGGCGCAATACACAGAGTCGACTCCATTCGGGTCCTAGGCACGACCATCGCGTCCAACGGTTCCAACGCTAAAACTATACTCAAGCTAGCAACCAAGACGGATAACGCGGTTCGGCTGATCCGGAGTGTGGCCAACCATCACCACGGCCTCAACGAAGACAACCTCATTAGACTGGTCAACGCCTTTGTGCTGTGCCACTTTTCCATATGTCGCGGCCATGCACAACTGGCAACGTGCCGAGCGCGACAAGCTCAACGTCATGCTCCGAAAGATCACCAAGCGGGCTCTCGTATACCGCTCAGGACGCGCACCGAGCGCCTGCTCCAGCTTGGAGTGCACAATGCGCTGGAAGGATATTGCCGAAGCCCAGGAGCGGGCCCAGGTAGCGCGCCTTTCGACCTCTCAGGCCGATAGGCATGTACTACGAGAGCTCGGCGACTTTCCGGCCGAAGTGAGCGAAAACATGAGGCAGGTGCCCCGCGAGATTCGCTACCTCATCACCGTGGCACCAATCTCGGGAACGTCTATCCCGAGCACAACCGTGGCAGGCGACTGGCCAGAGCCGCCGCAATTCTCAAGCAGATCCGCAGCGAGGAGCGCAGCGTCAGCTTCGTCGACGCGGCAGCGTACTGCGGGAGACACGCCTTCTCCGCGGTCGTCGTCGACTGCAAACAGCACATCACTAACTGCGGATCGGTCCACACTGACGACCCGGTGATTGCCGAGCAAGTGGCCATTGCCCTGGCCATCCTGGATGGCGAAAGGGATGTCATCTATAGCGATTCGAGGTCGGCTATCAGAGCTTTCGAGAGCGGCGTCGACTCCAAGAAAGCCCTGCGCGTGCTCCAGAGTGGGGACGGCGACGGTGTCAAGCACCACGTACTTATCTGTGAGCACCGATTTTTGGGCTAGTTGGTTTTCCATCCCTAATCACTCAAGCGCGCGCAAACAAGGACAAAGGAGGTGACGACAACACAAGCGTTTGTGTTGTCGTCACCTCCCTTTGTCCTTGTTTGCACGCACTTGAGTGATCGGTGCTTATCTGGTTTCCCCCCACACGTTGAACAGATCAAGGGCGCTCCCCCCCCAACCTCAACGAGTCTTCCCACGAGACCGCGCGCGCTAACCGACCCCAATCTGAGCTCCCTAAACGCAATTTATCCCGAGGTGTTCCCCAATGACGCTTGCGCCGCATGCGGGGATGTATGCACGCTCACGCTTGCACACATGCTCTGGGAGTGCAAGGTAACGTACACTAACCCCGATACTACTTCGGCCAGGTGGGAGGTGGCCCTCCGCAGCTCCCTCCTGGCCGACCAACTCTGGGCCTTCCAGCAGGCCCGCGGAGCGGCCGACAGGCTTGGCCTAGCGTTCCCGACGTGGGAGTCGCCCGCTGCGCGCTAACGTGCGTCTTGCCGGACAAGAATAAAGTTGCTCATCCATCCATACATCCGTTTCTTCCATATGGACCCGACATTACAACGTCTTTCTACTTCATCTCATCCTTTCAATATTTTTAAATACTGCCACGCCCACACTTTTCTTTCTGTTTTAATGTAGCCGCCCCATTGCAATGTAGCTGGTGCCTTGCGCGGAGCACGCCTGAATGACTTGGAACTATCTAGAAAATCTCAGAACCTTCCGATGCGATTACGTGCTCAACGCCAACATTAGAGTTAGTTATGGAACTTATGCGACCGCTAGCGATAACGCTGGAACCTTCGGTGATACATGTATGAAAGCTGACGCGCTTGACCGTTGTCAGTTTATCGACGGCCGACGCTCTGTTCGCCGCTATCATTGTGCAGTGTGTTTCGGTGTGATCTGACGTTTCGCTTGCCGGCCACAAGTTCGACCAAATAAAGAGTTTCAACTTGGACACGGCCGCCTGCTGCCTTCGTCCATGTCACGACCATGTGACATCTGGTGGAGGTGCTGTTTTTTCATGTTCTGGACGCCCCCGTCAAGCCGTGAACCGAGCCCAAGTCGGAAAGGACACATCGACGCAAACCCCGAGCAGCGAGCAAGCCCCCGGCAACAAAACCTACCGCTAGAGTACGGGCCTCTACCTGAAAAGACCCGGCAGACCAAGATCCTGACCTCGACCACGGCAACAATGACAGCGCCTCTGCCGCCAGCACCGATTCTGCTCCGGCAACCCAAGGAGCCACCAATTTTCCGCGGTTCATCACTCGAAAACCCGAAAACGTGGCTTGAGACATACGACCGTGTCGCCGCCTTCAACAACCGGAGCACCGAGGACAAGCTGCGACACGTCTACTTCTACATGGAAGACTCGGCCAGAACCTGGTTTGAAAACCGAGGGCCCTCACTTCGAACCTGGGATCATTTCCCCAGCGCATTCCTGCACACGTTCGCAAGTGTTGTCCGCAAGGAGAAGGCAGAAGCTCTCGTCGAAACCCGTGTGCAGTTGCCAAATGAAAACATGACGTTCTTCACAGAAGAGATTACTTGACTGTTCCACCACGCAGACCCCAAAATGCCCGAAGACAAGAAAATTCACCTGCTCATGCGAGGAGTTCAGGAGGGGCTCTTCGCGGGACTGATGCGGAACCCACCGAACAATGTCCAAGAATTTGTCTCGGAAGCGATGAATATCCAGAATACCCTTGACATGCGCAACCGACAGTACAATCGCCGTTCGACGCCCCACTTCAACGACATCCAAGGGCTCAGCTCCACCGACCTGCGCGAAACGATCCGAGCAATCGTGAGCAGTTACCCTCGTCACAACCTCAAGTGGACTCGATCACCGACATTGTCCGTGAAGAAGTCCAGCAAGCGTTGGGAGTTCGGGAACCACCGCAGCCTCATCCGGAGGCTAATCTACGATGCTGCAATCCACCATCCCGTTCCCGCGCCGCGACAACGTAAAGACACCGCATTGCCGCAGTTCCGTCGCCAGACGCTGCCGCCGCCATCACCGACGCCCTACCGTCCTCCTGTCGACCAGCGCTACGCGCCAAGGAAAACCGACGTCTGGCGCGCCCATGACAACCGCCCGCTCTGCTATCATTGTGAGGAGGCCGGCCACACCAACCGCCACTGCCAGTACCGACAGATGGGGCTGCGCGGTTTTGCCGTCAACGTGCCGTGTCCACAGCGGGGTCAACGACCTCGCGACATCGCCGACTACATTACCGGAACACAGTGAACACAGTGTGGCCACAACCACGGTCATCCCGTTCACCATCACCCGGATGCTACATGTCGCCACACCGCCGGGAGAACATCGGCGCAACCAGGGGCCGGTCGGCTAGCCGGTATCCGGAAAGCTAATGGCAGCAATCGATGGAGGTGTGGTTGTTGTACGACGAAATACCGAATATCCTCCGCCGCCGCCGCCGATGCTGCGACGAAACCTGAAGAACACGCCGCATGCCGAACGTAGCCCTCACGTCGGAACTTCGCCGCCGGAAGAAGGCCTGACGACGCCACGTGGAAGCAGCGAAGCAAACCGATGTAGCTGTGATCCGACGTCACGACCTAACCGCAACGCAAGACGAAGGACTAGCCACCTCGACGTACTCTTCGATGGACACAACGTCACCGGTCTCGTGGGTACTGGAGCTGACTATTCCGTCGTTAGTGGACAGTTCGCCACGAAGATGAAGGAAGTACTCAACACCAGTGGCGTACCAACTCTTTCGTGAGGGGGGGGGGGGGGGCAAACCTACCCCCCCTTGTAGGCCGTGATTTGTGCATATATATATATATATATATATATATATATATATATATATATATATATATATATATATATTAGTGGGAAAAGAATCACGCGGACCCCGATAGAATAAGGAACAAGAAAGAAAATACGACTTTCGTTGGTTTGGCACTGTATATTCTTACTAACGTTTCGTCTGGTGGACCAGACTTTGCCACTTTGACAAAGTCTGGTCCACCAGACGAAACGTTAGTAAGAATATACAGTGCCAAACCAACGAAAGTCGTATTTTCTTTCTTGTTCCTTATATATATATATATATATATATATATATATATATATATATATATATATATATATATATATATATATATATATATATATATGTGGTGTGTGTGTTTGTGTGTGTGTGTGCGTTGAAAAATGAAGCACGAACGTGCGACAATGTTTATTTATTCCAACGTTTCGGCAGGAGGGCCTGCCTTCGTCAGGGAATACAGGGAAAGGGAACAGGCAAAAACGCGCTTTTTTGCCTGTGTCCTGTCTTCCCTGACGAAGGCAGGCCTTCCTGCCGAAACGTTGGAAGAAATAAACATTTTCGCACGTTCGTCCGCCATTTTTCAACGCATACAAAGCACTGGATCTGCTGAAACACTTTTCAGTATATATATATATATATATATATATATATATATATATATATATATATATATATATATATATATATATATATATATATATATATATATGGGTCATTCCATATCAAGTGTACCAGGTCAATTTTCGGCCATCTCCCATCTTGCTGAAAAAAATTGTCCAGGTATATGTGAATAAGTCGTTATTGAGGTGTTATTTTCTGTAAAAAAAATTTGTGTTGCCTAGAGGGCGCTTCGAACTTTGGGCACCCAAGGGAAACTGTGTCGCGCTAAATCATTTGTGTAAAATTGCTGTTGGGAGGAATTCCAACGAAACAATTTTTTCCATAATCTTAAGGCGCTGATCTTACATGACAATGATAGTTTATTCATTTTAGTCTTAACTTTACTTTTGGTTTTGGCGAAAAATTGCAATATGATGCATGTTTAGCGTATTTTATAAAAAGCACAGATTTTTCTGCGAGTAATATATTCACCTTAAGTGTTTTATGGGTTCCTATAATAAATGATGAAAATACTTCGGGAGCGGATGAAGCAAAACGATTGCCACAATATTGTGACAAAATTGGAAAAAATTCCATTTTGACTCATATTGAGGCTTCATTTTCTCAATGTAGCGGTAAAAGTAACAATATGGCTTATATATTGTTGCATAGTATGATCTGTTGGTAAGGTATATAGAAAGTTTCAAAAAACTAGTTTTTGTTTTAAGGGAGAAAAAAATTTTCCAGCTGAACAACCATAGGGTAGTAGAAATTTTGCCTTTGCTTCGCTTTCACTGCGTAGCAGGTCAGCGCAAGATTCTAACGGGGGATTTTCGGGGGCGAATAATGCAAGTCATGCAACAGCTTGTCACTTGTATTGGTAATACTGATGTACAGAACGTCAAAAAGGGCAATGGTGCTAATTTTATGGAACGGTAACTTCACCTTGTACCATCATAGGGCAGGTTATATATACCGCTTCATAGTCCCAAGGGGCAGAATTATAATGCAGTCGATGGCCTGCAATACAGTAGTGGGGCGTTGTGTTTGGCTTCTGATAATTAATGCACATGGTTTTAATAATAATTAATGACATAATTAAGGTATAGTTTACTTAAGATGTTTTTATGATGTATCAGGTATAGGCCAATGCGTGATCGCTTATCACTGGTTAGCATGATGAAATGATGTATCCTAGGTGTACGCGGTGGAGATGATTCGATATCGTGCTTATATATGACACTTAGTCACCGTTTCCGGAGGGATTTGAACATTTTCATCACCCTATTTCTGAATTGTCCAAAGGTGCTGAAAATGTTCTAATTAAAAGCCCGTCCGGTAATGGTGAGAGGCTTTTAACATATTCAGCACCCTAGGACCCTTAAGAAAAAGTTGGATGAAAATTTTAAATATCAACTGGAAATGGCGACACAGTTTCGCTTGGGTGCCCAAAGTTCGAAGCGCCCTCTAGGCAACACAAAATTTTTTTGCGAAAAATAACGCCTCAATAACTACTGATCACACTCACATATACCTGGACAATGTTTTTCAGCAGGATCGGAGATGGTCGAAAATTGACCTGGTACACTTGATATGGAATGACCCATATATCCCCTTCAGGCGCAGCGTCCACATATGTGGACGCGACTTGTTTTTGCCAGTTCCTCGGACTAGTGGGAAAGAAAGGGCAAGCTACATTGCCCCCGAGAACAATGGTGACCGGGCTACAGGGGTGACAGGACACGCTTAGCGTTTCCCTCTAGTCCGACCGTGGTGTTCAATCACACTTTAACATGCCGCGGGATGGCGACCTTAGCCCAATTCCTGCATCCAACATGTGACCGTTTTCGGGCTATCACGCCTCTTTCTCTGATTGCGCTTTGGCCGTTAACATCTCCAGCTACCATAATGGTTTATTTAATCATTGACCGCAGACGTTAGTCGTCGGAATGGAGACGTCAACGAGGGTGCATCCACGTTAAACTGTGCTATAGCTGCCAAACACCAAAATATACATTGTGCAAATCCTCCTATATCAATGTACAGTAAACATTCAATTACCTCTGTAAGGGCGCGTTTTACTTTCGTGCTATACTGATTCCTATGATGCAGGGATGGCGCATGTTTTTTTTTTTGTTTTTCAAATGAATGACTGCCGTTATACTTTTTCATAATAAGTACTACACTTTCTTGCGTATATTCAGGCTTGTGCAGGTTATAATTTGCCTTGCTTTCTAATAGTCCAAACAGCGTTTCTAGCGCGTGCTTATTAACATTATTACTATTATTATATTACTCTGATTGTCAACTTGTCAACCCTTTTCTTTAAAGAAATGAATAAATTGTCGAATTATGAACGTAGTACATTGTTTACAATCATCGTATATGTACTTAAAACCTTTCTGAAAGGGCCCTCCGGCCCCTCCATAAATACGCCAATTCAAACGGTGTAACCAACATTTTCTTTGAAGGAGTGATTGCGATTTTAACGTTAAATCCCTCGTTGCTTCCTTCGCAATGGTAGTTAGCTGTTTATGATTGGTCGAAACATACTGGATCATGCACACAGCACCTTTTCATTACGCGAGGCTACAAATGACGCGAAAATGATCCTTTGCGTAATGACCACTCATGCACCACCAAGTAAAAAATAAGAGAATGAACTATTTTCAATGTGGCATATTGTTGTCTATTCGTTCTTCGGCATTAGTAAAAATTTTCTGCGTGCCATACAATCGCCTCCTTGTTACACGACGTCACGAATCTGCGAAATGTCGTGGTATTTATTGTGACATGTGCACACTAAACAGTGCATTCATGTGCTGAACGATACCTACAACTTTTTGAATAACCGGAGAGCTTCTTCTTCTAAACATATTTCAAGTAGGCTGCCCTCCGATCACATTAGCAGCGGCTACTTTTAACAGCTGGCGAGATGGATTCATATGGGTATAATAAATATTTTCAATTGCAGCATAACGACGATTAGCTGTTTGTGCGCGTATACAACTCTGTGAGCTCATCCTTGCTGAGAGAGAGAGGGAGAGAAAGGAATAAGCTGCGCTGTGCCTGTGTGCGTCCTTGCTGACCGAGTTGTATTTTGAGCTGTAAAAGTGAATTCAAGTTGAATGAAAACCAACTAGTCCGACTGGTAATTAAGTCTCTTTAGTCGAGAAAACCACGGACCTTCACCATCTTCCTAGTCCGGTGGATCAAGTTGCGGGGCAAGCTTAAAAGCTGAGCTTCCCACTGTGCTCGAGTCCACTGCTTTATTCGTCGCCTTGTTGGAAGCTGCCACCATCGCTGCAAGCCACCATAAGCAACGCTGATCAGGTTGATCGGAGACTAAAGGGGAAACTTTTTTTGGCGCTTCCAGTACGGCAAACCTAAAAGATTAAAAAAACTTCGTCACACTCATTGGCTCACAGCAGCTTCGACAGAACAGCTGGTATGCTATTCCTTTTCGATGAAAGAAAATGATTTTCCTGAAGAAGCGGTTTGGTCGGTCCATAAAACATTTGCTCGTTCCCACCCGTATTTGCATCATCGATGATTTAAATTTCAGTCCAGGCACAGCAGAATAAAGGCATGAACGAGTGATCTAATGTTCTAGGGCCCCTGCTCAGCGCTAGACTGCTCCGCAATGCTAGAGCACAAGGCGCGAAAGCTTCGCATAGGTGGCCCGCACCGCAAATAGCCTACAAGGAAAATATTCACAGCAGAAGGGTAGGAAAACTTTCAATATATAGTTAAGTGATTACTGTGATGAAGGAAAATTTCACCTCAGTTGTTGGTTTCCCAGCGTACAGCCGACAGTGACCAGTGTCGAAAATGGGGGGGGCTCAGTCCCCCTAACTTTTCTCAGTGGGGGGGCCTCGCCCCCCTTGCCCCCCCCCCCCCCCCCGGCTGATACGCCTATGCTCAACACCCATTAAAAAAGTGTGCTATTACTTAACCAGGGCTGGGCAGGGATACTCAAAAAAGTATTCCGGAATACAGACAATCGAAATACATGGGTTGGAAGCCTAAAATACAGATACTGAGATACAGTTGTCTTTGACGTAGCGGGACATTGCGGAGATACTTTCGCAAAAAGGCGAAAATAGCGTTCCGGAATACAGATACAGCAATACAGATACCGAAATACTTTTAAAGACGATAGTCTTTCTTGGGATACCTAAACGGAGAAATTTTGGTCTGTCTGTCTGTTTTTCTGTTTGTCGGCACGTCACACGATTCAGTTAGCTGGCCAAACTTTAACCCCCTGCCTTACGACCTCCAATCTTGACCAAGAAGCATGTGTTCATACGGGTGAGCGTGGGCAATTAAAAATCAAATATTACGCATACCTGAGGCACAACATCAATACCTTAGTACTATTCACAGTGTTCCTTTAAAACAAAATCTATAGATACGTAATTATAAAGATCCTAGTGTTTATTACGCGGCGCTGCTGTGTACAAAACAAGTCTCCGCCCAGTGATTTAACTTCGACGCTGTGGCTGGCTGTGGTGCTGCCACCTGGCAGCAGCATTGTTCAACACAAGCCGATGTTCCCCGGTAGCGCTGTAGATGGCGTCCTCTTCTGTTTTATCAATGCCAGCCAGATGCGGCTGATTCATCGTAGAAGAGCGCTGTCTCAGGCAAGGCAAAACATATATGGCCGCTTGATGAAATACGACCCACTCTACAAGACATGATCAGAGAACGCAGAGAAAAGAGCGACGACCAAATTTCAGCGGAGAAACGCCGGCGTCCGTCTAAGCGCGCCCGGAAAACGCCCGAAAAACGAGCCCAGCGGCTAGCCCAGCTATTAAATTGTGGTACTCATGCCGCTCATGCAGTGCAGTCGGCACAAGACTATCGTCTTTCGACGACATTTGCAGCGAAGCACGCAGATACGCGGCCAATTTTTTATTTCGGGGATGTTCATTCTCCAAAAAAAAAAAAACATTTATTAAGTGGAGCATAACATTGCAAATGTTGTAGCGCTATGAAACTTGCAATGTATTTATTTATCACAGTACTCTGAGCGTCGTCAAGGCATTGCGAAAGAGGGTTACACTGTACACAATTGTTAATAACGACATATTTACAGGTATCAGTTGCAATAAAAAAAATATATTTTAACACCGCAAGAGTAACACGCATTGTACACCGAAAAGGACATACTTGGTGGCAACAATATCAGCTACGCCAGAAGTAGCATAGTTCAAGCAAATCGCCGGAATCACTAACGAACACCACTGAATGGAAAAAAAAGTGTACATTTATTGAACACATAAGAAATATTTTGCTGAAAAGGTTGGTGTAATTACACTTAAGCAACAGGAGCTTCTCAAATAGGCCGTCATCAAGACATCGTCGGTTCGGCCTCTACACCAGACTCGCGAACGAGAAAGTCTCTCTACTGCGGCAAAGGAGCACAAATTCGTGTTATAGAGGATTAATACCGCCTTCATGGCTGGATAGTCCTTCAGCATGGTGATATCCCTTCTCGGGTCATCTAAATGCGGGAAAACTTCCGCCCTCACGTGGGTCTGTTCTGACCGTTCAGATGCCGAAGTGTCTCGGCATTCAAAGTCTTCAAACTCGTAAAAACCGTCATTAATCACCACCGATGACGACGACTCGTCACACGTGTCCGCTTGGAGCGGTGCATGCGCCTCAGCCGCTCGCACGAGCAAGCTCTCAAAGTCTGAAGATTTAGCCACTTCGCTTGAGGTCCACCGCATCTTGAAGAATGGGTGTGAGCAGGATGCAAGTATTGCCTCATCATTTTCCATACTGAAAAACGCAGAAAAGCGCTTTTGGAGACCGGTTAGACAGCTGTCTAAGATGATAGATCCGTGCCGAATTTTATGCTTCATAGAAGTTAGCTTCTTTTCTACCGTGAGAAGTGTTGGCAGAAGCTCTCCGTAGTAGCCGCAGCTGCTTTTCTGCAAGATATCGATTGCTGAAAAAAAAATATTTTACAACGTAAGCTGCTTGATTTTCTCCAGTGATGCTGATCGAAAGTAACTTGTTATTAATAAACGTAGACGACCCTTCAAAACATTTATAAAAAAGTACCTCACCTGCAGCGATTGGGTAGAGAATCCCGCGATATTCGTCCAGAAAGTCCAACTCTGCGTCTCGTATATATGGTAGGTCGCAGTGGCGTACCCAGAAATTTTTTTCGGGGGGGGGGGGGGGGGGGGAGGTTCAACCATACTTTATGTATGTTCGTGCGTGCGTTTGTATGTGTGAGTGCATATATACGCAAGCAAAATTGAAAATTTTCGGGGGGAGGGGGGGTGGGGGGTTCGAATTCCCCCCCAGCCCCCCCTTGGCTACGCCACTGGTAGGTCGAGCTTAACTAATTTGTTAATTATGATTAATTTACTAAATTGATAAATATTGACTTTACGCAAGAAATGAGAGTTGCAAAGTACGAGAGCGTCTTCAGAAACCCCCTTTGCATTATTTGCGATAAAGAAAGTTTTACGCGTACCATTTTTTCCGTGCTGCAAAGAAAGCCCGCGAAATACAAAAAATACCACGTGACTAGCGCATTCGCGCGCCGCGACCGTGCTGCTCTCACCCGTAGTTTGAGCGAACAAAATCAGCTGCGACGACGACCCGCCGGCTGCGTTCCAGCGGTAGGCCGATAAATTGGTGGTGGTTTCTTGGCCCGTTGACAGCCAGTTGGCGCGCGTGACTGTGTAAGTTGTAGCGAGTGCGGGCGAAGAAACCACCGTAAACTTATCGGCCTACTGCTGCAACGCAGCCGGCGGATCGTGGTCGCAGCTGATTTTGTTCGCTCAAACCACGGCTGAGAGCACCACGGTCGCGGCGCGCGAATGCGCTAGTCACGTGGTATTTTTTGTATTTCGCGGGTTTGCTTTGCAGCACGGAAAAAATGGTACGCGTAAAACATTCTTTATCGCAAATAATGCAAAGGGGGGTTTCTGAAGACGCTCTCGTACTTTGCAACTCTCATTTTTTTTTTTGAGGTCGAAATTTTTTTTATTCAATTCAATCAGTTTGTTACAATACACAAGGTACAGTATACACATGTAAGGGGCAGGGTTGGCAAAAAGGCAATTTAATGCCTGACAACGCGCCGGAACCCGTCCCAGACTATAAAGCGCACAAAAAGCAGTAATGTACACATACTTTAAAAAATATTTTAACAAAGAAGCAGCCACAGTTACAATTTTTTTTAAGAGCTTATAAAACAACGTTAGATGAACATTATATTAAGTACAGACCTGTCTGCAAGACTCAGTTTATAGCAAACAAAGCAAGGAATATGTGAATGAACCCAAACTTTTCGAATAACAAACCAATTTATTAGAACTCATTAATGAAAATGTCACGAGTGTATACACGTCAATTATAAATACAACCTGTGTGATACCGCAGAGAGAGGAAAAGTTATTTTGGAGCCCTACTAGATATGTGTGTATCTTTTTTTTTAAATGCAATTAATGAGCGGCTTTCTTGCAATATGGTGGTAATTGCGGGATGTGCATTTAATAGTGCAGGGATCATATGCGCTAGCTTTTGCGTGCCGTATTTAGTCCGTATTCTTTCGCTGCAGTATGTTATGCGTCTAAAGCTGTATGTATGCTGTCTTCGTGTATATGCATCATGAAAAGCGACCGGGTCAGATTTCAATTTATCCCATATGATCATCGCTATTTTTTTGTTTAGGATGTTCTCAAACTTTAATATATCGTGTTTGTTGAAAAGTGGAGTGGAATGTGTTCTAGGTTGAACCCCTTCAATTATCCGAACTATTCTTTTCTGTAGTTTATAAATACATTCTTTGTTTGTGTTTGTAGTGTTACCCCATATTAATAAACAGTAATTTATACGCGAGTAAACTAAGGAATAGTACAGTTGCTTCGTTATCCAACTTGGCAGAAAACATCTGATTTTCCCGATTACACCAATTGAGCGCGAAAGGTCGGTGCGAACTTTGTTTATGTGATATGTCCAGTCAAGTGTTTCATGAAAAATAATACCGAGAAATTTTTGGGATGTGACCCGCTCAATCGATTCCCCTCGAAACTTCACTTGGATGTCACGGGGTGTACTTTTATTTTTTGGGCGAAAAATAACATATTGTGTTTTTTTGGTGTTTAGTTCAATCTTATTTGCTATTAACCATATTGATAAGTGCTTAAGCCATTTGTTTGCTTGCTCTTCTAAGCTGTTGATATCTTTGCCAGAGAAAAAAACGTTCGTGTCATCGGCGTATAGAACCATGTCTGGGGTTAGTGGTATATTAACAATATCATTGATATATAAGAGGAACAGGAGCGGGCCTAATATAGATCCTTGAGGGACGCCGTACTTAATTTTATCCATTTTTGATACTGCATGATGCGTATCACAATACTGAAATCGATTTGTTAAATAACTGTCTATTAATTTGAGTGAAACACCTCTTATGCCGTATAGATTTAATTTCATCAGGAGTATTTCATGTTTGATCGAATCGAAAGCCTTTTTGAAATCAAGAAATATTCCAAGCGTATAAGATCTCTGCTCAAAATTATCTATTATTTTGTCCTTGATAGACAGCAAAGCCCCCCTCTGTACTTTTTTTTCTTCTGAAAACCGTACTGCTGTTTTGTTATTATGTTTTCTTGGCTACAAAAGTTTGAGATTCGAAAGTATAAGACTCGTTCTATAATTTTTTGAAAATATGGGCAAGACAGATATAGGTCTATAATTATTTAAGTCATTTTCATTACCACCTTTGTGAATGATCGAGACCCTGGCTATCTTTAGCTTATCAGGAAGTATTCCGGTGCTTAAAATCAAATTACATATGTGTGAGAGGGGCAGACTAATATTCTGTGAGACTGCTTTTAATGGCCCTGCTTTTATACCGTCAACACCTGCCGCAGAGTTGTTAGGTAGATTCATAATGAAACAATGTACTTCAGATTCATCAGTGGGGGCCAAAAAAAGCGATTTTGTAATACTTTTTGTAATGTACGATCTTGGTTCACAGTCTGCTTCGGTATTAGCGGAGGTTTCACAAGCACCCGATTTCAAAAAAATGATTGTTGAACTTATCAGCGAGTAATGTACCGGAGCAAGGTTTGCCTTCTATCATAAGCTCGGTGATGGTTTTTTTACTTGATGAAGATAAAAGACTATTCATGGTATTCCAAACTGCCTTCTGGTCATTTACAATAGCAGAAAACTTGTGTTCATAATATTGTATGCGTGCCCGCTTAATATCAGACCCTAATTTATTTCTAAACTGTTTAAACTGCCGTAAGTAGTCGATTTGCTTTGTTTTGATGAAAGTGTGAAATAGGTTATCCCTTTCTTTTATTCTCTTTAGAAGTGACGCATCTATCCATGGCTTTCTGGCTTTTTTGTTCGTTTTGAGCAGTACTAGAGGAAATGCCTGATCATAGAGCTGTGCTATTTTCAACTCAAATGTTTCGTAAGCTCGTACAGGTTCTGTGATTTGTAATATTTCACTGAAATCTGCCGCAGTAACTAATCTTTGAAAGATTTGAATTTTCTCAGTAGTAATTTTCCTGTAGTAAGTAGGGTTGATTTTCTTACGCTTTGTTTTATGTGACTTTATGAATGCAAAAATCGGAAAGTGGTCACTAACACCGGGTATAACAACTCCAGCACATATTTCATTTTTGAAGTTTGTGAAGCACAAGTCAAGAAGGGTTTCAGACACTTCTGTCATCCGAGTAGGCACATGAATTTCGTTCTCATAGCCAAAACAGAGCATTGTGTCAAGAAGGTTTTGCTTGTTAACAGAGGTAGACAACATGTCAATGTTGAAATCGCCCGTTACAATCACCCGTGCATTTTGTCGTTCACAAAATTCCAATAACTCCCGAACAAAGTATAAGAAGGCTGACACAGTTCCGGAAGGAGGCCTATATTGTCACGCGCGTTTTGTATTATACTTGTGCTGTATCCGGTTTACGCCCACAAAGACTGTAAGCAATGCTCAGCGCAAACCGCGCCTCATTTTTCTAGAAGCTTCGCGTTTATTGTAGATCGTTTTGTTAAGATTGCGCGCAAGACGCGAACACGCGAGCTTATTCCAGAGCTTTCGCGACAACCAGCGATAAGACTGGAATATTCGATGACACGCGTATAAATGCCGACGCGCGTCGCCGCTTGTCAGTTTTATCGACGGCCGACGCTCTGTTCGCCGCTATCAGTACAGTGTGTATTCCTGTAATCTGACTTTCTGTTTACCGGCCACAAGTTCGGCCTAATAAACAGTTTCATTTTGGACCTGCCGACATCTGCCTTCGTCGACGTCACGACCACGTGACATCTGGTGGAGGTGCTTCACGGCCCATGCACCGAACGCCCCCCCCTCAAGCCGTGAACCCAGCCCACGTCGCGAAGAAGACACCTACACCATCAGTGACAGTCGAGCCAGCCGCAGGCTCAAAGGACTCCCCCCCGCAGCACGGACTCCTACCGGACAAGTCAAAAGCCACGGTGACGAAGACGACAGGGACAATGACCGCCGCGGTGTCCCCAGCAACGATCGTGATCCAGCCACCCAGAGAGCCGCCGACTTTCCATGGATCGCCAAGTGAGGACCCTGAGACCTGGCTAGAGACGTACGAACGCGTCGCGACTATGAACAACTGGGACTCGGACGAAAAACTGCGACGCGCCTACTTCTACCTCGAAGACGCCGCGAGGACGTGGTTCGAGAACCGGGAGTCCACGCTTCGAACATGGGACCTCTTTCGCGGCGCTTTCTTGGAGACGTTCGCGAGCGTCGTCCGAAAGGAAAGGGCCGCCGCCTTACTGGACACACGAGTGCAGCTCCCGAATGAGAGCGTCACCATCTTTACGGAGGAGATGACGCGGCTTTTCCGGCACGCCGACGCTGACATGCCCGAGGAAAAAAGGTTCGGTTCCTCATGAGAGGAGTAAAGGAAGAACTTTTTGCCGGACTTGTGCGCAACCTCCCCCGAAGATGGTCTCGGAATTCGTTTCGGAGGCTACAACCATCGAGAAAGCGCTAGAACTCCGCAACAGGCAATACAACCGCCGCCCGCCTACGTCGAGCTACGCGGATGTTCAAGCGCTGAAAGCCGACGACCTACGAGAAACGATCCGAGCGATCGTTCGAGAGGAACTGCGCAAGCTATTACCCTCGCCCCAGCCTCAAGTGGACTCGATCGCCGACATTGTTCGTGACGAAGTCCAGCAAGCGTTGGGAATTCCCGAACAAACACAGCCCCAGCCGCAGGCCTTGAGTTACGCTGCTGCAGCCCGACGCTACGCACCCTCTCAACGCCCCCGTCAGGACGCCGCACAGCAGCACTACCGTCGCCAGACGCCGCCGCCGCCACCACCACCACCGCCATCTCGCCCGCCTGCCGGCCAGCGGTACACGCCGAGGAAGACCGACATCTGGCGAGCCCCCCGACCACCGTCCACTCTGCTACCATTGCGGAGAAGCCGGCCACACGTACCGCCGATGCCAGTACAGACAGATGGGGCTACGCGGAATCGCCGTCAACGCGCCGCGTCCGCAGCCAGGCGAACGGCCTCGCGACATCGACGACTACCTCGCCGGAGCAGAGTGGCAAGAACGACGACCTTCCCGCTCGCCGTCGCCCGGCCGCTACATGTCACCGCACCGCCGGCAGTACACTGGCCCAAAACCGGGGCCGGTCGCCTAGCCCGTATCCGGGAAACTGAAGGCAGCAACCGATGGAGGTGCGGTTGCTGTACGACGAAATGCCGAAGATCCTCCGCGGCCGCCGACGACGACAACGCGAGGAAACCAGGAGAATACGACGCGAAGCAGACGAAGCCCTGCCGACGAAACGTCGCGGACCGACGAAGACGTGACGACACAACAAGGAAGGAGCGCAACAAATCGACGTAGCCGTGATCCGACGCCGCGACCCAACCGCAACGGACGACGACGAACCAGCGACCTCGACGTAATATTCGACGGTCACAACGTCACCGCTCTCGTCGACACTGGAGCCGACTATTCCGTCGTCAGTGGGCCTTTTGCGACGAAGTTGAAGAAAGTGAAGACTGCTTGGCAAGGCCCTGAAATCCGTACCGCTGGGGGTCATCTAATAACGCCAGCCGGTGTTTGCACAGCAAGAGTCACCATCAATAACCGGACCTATCCAGCCAGCTTTCTAATTCTACAACACTGCTCCAGGGACGTAATACTTGGGATGGACTTCCTAAGTAAACACGGCGCCGTCATCGACCTAAGGTCTGAGTCGATTACACTAACCCCAGAAAAAGCGCTGCCTACCCAGACGACGCCAGGGAGCCATGCACTGAACGTGATAGAAGAGCACGTCACCGTTCCGCCTCTCTCCAGCGTCACCATTTCCGTCGGCACCGAAAAACCCGCAGACTTCGAAGGCGTCATCGAGGGTGATCAGCACCTGCTTGTAAACCGTCAGATTTGCGTCGCACGAGGCATCGCCGAGTTGCGTGCAGGGAAAGCAACAGTGATGCTTACGAACTTCAGCAACGAATACAAGCACATGAGTAAAGGCACGACGGTCGCCTACGTCGAAGACATTGTGGAAACCAGCGACGCCCTCGCCCTCGCCGAGTTTACCGAACATGCTCCGACGAACCAAGCTCATGAACTAAATTTCGACGTCAATCCGAGCTTTCCGACGGATAAACAAGAACAGCTCAAAACCCTGCTCCTGCAATACAAGGATTGCTTTTCGTCGTCGTCCAGAGTTCGACAGACACCAGTCGCACAACACCGCATCATAACAGAAGAAAGTTCCAGGCCACTACGTCAGAGCCCGTACAGAGTTTCAACGAGGGAACGCGAGGCAATAAAGAAACAAGTCGACGAAATGCTACGCGACGACATCATCCAGCCTTCAAAGAGTCCGTGGGCGTCACCCGTGGTGTTAGTGAAGAAAAAGGACGGAACCCTACGCTTCTGCGTCGATTATCGCCGCCTGAACAAAATAACGAAGAAGGACGTGTACCCTCTCCCACGGATAGACGACACCCTCGATCGGCTCCACAACGCGAGGTACTTTTCGTCGATGGACCTCAAGACCGGCTATTGGCAAATTGAAGTCGACGAGAGAGACCGAGAAAAGACCGCGTTTATAACACCAGACGGCCTCTTCGAGTTCAAGGTCATGCCCTTTGGTCTTTGCTTGGCGCCTGCGACTTTCCAACGGGTTATGGACACAGTACTGGCAGGATTGAAGTGGCAGACTTGCCTGGTGTACCTGGACGACGTCATTGTGTTTGCTTCAAACTTTGGCGAACACCTCCGGCGACTTGACGCAGTACTTCAAGCAATCAAGACCTCCGGCCTCACCTTGAAGCCTGAAAAGTGCCGCTTCGCATACGAGGAGCTCTTGTTCTTGGGTCACGTGATCAGCAAGTCCGGAGTACGTCCCGATCCTCAAAAGACAGCCGCCATCGCTACATTCCCGCCACCCGCCGACAAGAAGGCCGTCCGTCGATTTCTTGGCCTGTGCGCCTATTACAGGCGGTTCGTCAAAAATTTTGCCCGCATCGCCGAGCCACTCACTAACCTTACCAGAACCGACGTCGAGTTCAAGTGGGAAACACCGCAAGAGGAGGCATTTCAAGAACTAAAACGACGCCTGCAAACGCCTCTGTTACTTGCGCATTTCGACGAACACGGCGAAACAGAAGTGCACACCGATGCAAGCAGCGTGGGACTCGGCGCCGTCCTTGTGCAGAAGACGGACGGACTGGAAAGGGTTATCAGTTATGCTAGCCGGTCACTATCCAAGGCAGAGGCCAACTATTCAACAACAGAAAAAGAGTGCCTCGCCATCATCTGGGCTACGTCGAAGTTTCGCCCCTACCTCTACGGCAGGCCCTTCAAAGTTGTGAGCGACCACCACGCCTTGTGTTGGCTAGCTAACTTGAAAGACCCTTCAGGTCGTCTCGCAAGATGGAGTCTCAGACTTCAAGAATTCGACGTTACCGTCGTTTACAAGTCCGGACGAAAGCATTCTGACGCCGACTGCTTGTCTCGCGCCCCCCGTCGACCCGCCGCCACAGGACGACCTTAATGATGACTGCTTCTTGGGAACCATCAGCGCCGATGACTTCGCTGAATGACAACGAGCCGATCCGGATTTCAAGGGCCTTATAGAATACCTCGAGGGCAAGGCCACCATGGCTCCAAAGGTATTCAGACGAGGACTGGAGTCGTTTTTCTTGCGCAACGGCATTCTCCTAAAGAAAAACTTCTCGCCACTTCGGGCCGACTCCCTCCTCGTAGTACCTTCAGCGTTACGTCCCGAAGTTCTGGACGCTCTGCATGACGACCCGGCGGCTGGACATCTTGGATTTTCCCGTACGCTCGCGAGGATACAAGAAAAGTACTACTGGCCTCGCCTCACTGCCGACGTCACCCACTACGTGAAGACCTGCCGAGATTGTCAACGACGAAAGACACCACCCACTAGGCCAGCCAGACTTCTGCAACCCATCGAGCCACCTCGCCGACCGTTCCAGCAAATCGGCATGGACTTACTGGGGCCGTTCCCGACGTCGAATTCCGGAAACAAATGGATCGTCGTAGCAACGGACTACCTCACCCGCTACGCTGAGACAAGGGCGCTGCCCAAGGGCAGTGCAGCCGAGGTAGCAAAATTCTTCGTCGAGAACATCGTACTGCGTCATGGCGCCCCAGAGGTCCTCATTACCGACAGAGGTACGGCCTTTACAGCGGACCTAACGCAGGCGATCCTGAGGTACAGCCAAACAAGTCACCGCCGGACCCCCCGCCTACCACCCGCAGACCAATGGCCTCACCGAGCGTCTAAATAAGACCATCGCCGATATGCTGGCCATGTACGTCGACGTCGAGCACAAGACGTGGGATGCCATCCTTCCGTATGTAACCTTTGCATACAACACGGCGGTACAAGAAACGACACAGATGACGCCGTATGGATTGGTCTACGGAAGGACCCCGGCAACGACGCTCGACGCCATGTTGCCCAATGTCTGCGACGAGGAAAACGTCGACGTCACCGTGTACCTTCAGCGCGCCGAAGAAGCCAGACAACTCGCCCGTATGCGCATCCAGAGCCAGCAAAAGACCGACAGCCGTCGCTACAACCTTCGAAGACGCCACATGGAATACCGACCCGGTGACCGTGTATGGGTCTGGACGCCAGTTCGCCGACGGGGACTTAGCGAGAAGCTTCTTCGACGATACTTCGGACCCTACAGGGTACTTCGACGTCTCGGCGCACTCGACTATGAGGTTATCCCTGACGGCATTACGAACTCTCAGCGGCGCCGAGCGCGACCTGAAGTCGTCCATGTCGTGCGCCTCAAGCCGTATTACGCGCGTTAGTGAACCTGAAGACTGTAATTTTTGCTTTATTATTGTACTTTCGTGCTTGGGCTTATTGTTTATTGTTGTTATTTATTGTTGCATGAATCTCCCCTTCCCCCCCCCCCCCCCGTGTTCTGTTTTAAGCATCGGGACGATGCTTTTTCAGAGGGGGGGCATTGTCACGCGCGTTTTGTATTATACTTGTGCTGTATTCGGTTTACGCCCACAAAGACTGTAAGCAATGCTCAGCGCAAACCGCGCCTCATTTTTCTAGAAGCTTCGCGTTTATTGTAGATCGTTGTGTTAAGATTGCGCGCAAGACGCGAAGACGCGAGCTTATTCCAGGTTTTTCGCGACAACCAGCGATAAGACTGGAATATTCGATGACACGCGTATAAATGCCGACGCGCGTCGCCGCTTGTCAGTTTTATCGACGGCCGACGCTCTGTTCGCCGCTATCAGTACAGTGTGTATTCCTGTAATCTGACTTTCTGTTTACCGGCCACAAGTTCGGCCTAATAAACAGTTTGATTTTGGTCCTGCCGACATCTGCCTTCGTCGATGTCACGACCACGTGACAATATATTACCACTAGGAACAGATTAGCCGACATCACCATGACTAATTCAAAATCACAAGTTGTAACTGTATATTCTTTTATGACATCAAATTTAAGGCTATCGTGGATATAAATTGCCACACCACCACCTCTTTTGTTCTTGCTACAGACTGTGACGCAATTGTAGCCTGTAAATGATACAGCGTCTTCACAGCTCGTGAAGCAAGTCTCAGTAAAAGCTAAGAAATCAAATTTATGCTTTAAGAGGTCGAGCAGTATGTCAACGGCCTCTTTTTTATTTCGTAAGCTTTGCGAATTCAGATGAAGCAATGATAACTGGTCTTTATCGTGAAAAAGGTTTAGTTGCTGAAAGGAATATGCGTCGTAGTAAGGGTATTTATTTTCATGCGCCATAGTGACGTGCTGATCCGGTGTGGGCTGTCATCATTTAGTTTAGCGAATTTTTTCGAGATCTTGCTCTGATGCAATTCTGATTACTCGGTCACGCGGGGTGCGGCGCACAAAAAGCTTTCCGTTTCTGTGCCATGTGAACTGATATTCTTTTTCAGTTGCCCTCGATCTCATTTTCCAGAAAAGTGCTTTGTTATACGCTGTGAGGTTTTCATTGAAGAAAATATTTAACTTTGCTTTTCTTAAGTCGCTCTTCTTCTCAAGCCATCTTTCTTTCGTAAGGCGAGACGAGAACCTGACTATCACAATATCAGGTTTATCACTTTTTTGTCGTTTTTCGATGGCATACGGTGCACAGCCTCGACGTCACTCTCGGAAAGTGGTGGAAGCTCAAAATCGCATGCTAATTTGTTTAGCTTTTCTAGAAGGTTTTCATTAGTGTGTTGGGACAATCCGTGCACTTCGAGGTTAAGGCGTCTGCTATATTGATCTAACTCGTTGACCTCGTGTTTGAGCTTATCCACTTCTTTTTCTTTAGCCTCAGTCTCGAGTTTCACGACTCGTTTTTTGAGGTCCGAAATGTCATTCGACTGGTGCTTCAGTTTCGCCATGGCTTCATCATATTTATTCGACATAACCTTTACCGACTCTTCGATGTTCTCAACAGTTGTTTTAATTTTTTGCAAAGCATCAACCTTCGATTTGATTGTTAGCAATTCATTTAATTTGCGGTGGATTTCAGCTAACTCAGCAGCAAAGTTCGTTTCTGAACCACGAATTTGACCCTCTGAACGACTTTCAGCATGAGCCATCAGTTTGCAAGGCGCGCATGCCCATGATTTTTTTGCCGCTGCCGATTTCTTTTTGTAGGCATTTTCTGTGACCCCGAGAGCAAGTACCAGCATGGTAATAACACCTGCATTCAGAGCACATTAGCCACAAATCACTGTCGTTTATCTTGTCGTTACAATTGCGACACGTGTCACCCATGTTGACACTCAAGCGAAAAGCACTCTACGCACTCAGCAGCAGAAGAAACCATAAACTAATAGATTCGTTTAATATGCTAGGAAGACCAAGAGCAACCAACCTGCAATGTACAAGGTATGCTTTCAGAATCCGCTGCGTTGCCTCGATGGTGTCTCTACTGCTGCCGAGTGCGCAAATGCCGTAGAACTGTGCAGGAGACGTCCTTTTATGGAAGCGAAGGTGCTTGTCCGCCAGGGGACTATCTTTGGGCCTGCGCTTGACCAATAGCTTGTTCCCGTTTTTCGGCGCGTGCTCCAGCAGGCGTCGATTGTGATTCCGCAGTTTTCTGCAATGTAAAAGGTATGCTTTTAGAATCCGCTGCGTTGCCTCGATGGTGTCTCTACTGCTGCCGAGTGCGCAAATTCTTGCGTAAATTTTTGCGTAAAGTCAATATTTATCAATTTAGTAAATTAATCATAATTAACAAATTAGTTAATTACAAAATAAAAAAAATTGCCTGTAGTGCGCAAGATGGCTGTAAACAATATTCAACTGACTTCACTCGCCTGCCTCAAATAATTCTATTTTTTAACCCTGGGCTAAAGATAGCTGGGACACCCTGTATATAGGAACGGGATCTTGGCTTGCAAGGTAGTGCCAGTGTGAGATTTCTCCTGTGCGTTGTTGAACAATAAAAATTCGCAGCATGCCTGTTAACTAAAATCGGACTGCGGGTCTCTGTGTCCAATCGGAGTCTTCTTTCTCTCATTGCCCATTAGCAGCGATTGGCACGTTCCAGTAGAAAACACCGGTCCATCACTGCGTGCTTTGCGCCTCCCCAGGTTTCTCTCCTGCGCAACGCCGCGATGAGCGCCAGCGTCAATCCCGTCGCCAGGATGAGCGTTAGCGCCCGCTGCTTCGCATCTTCACATGGTTCCCTTTAGCGGGAGATGGTTTATTGTAAGCCGTGAGGTTATCGTAGAAACTAACGCCTCCACGTTTTTCTCTTTGTTCCTTAGATTTAGCTTGCCATTTCTCTTTTACTGCCCGACTGACAAAACGCACCAAGATAACGGGTGGCTTGCCGCATTTCTCGGGAAGTCTGTGCAGTCCGTCTACATCACTCGGTCAAGGTGAAGTCCACTTGCCAGCTCATTAACAACTGTAAGTAGATTTTCGTTTTCATGTCAGTCCAAGCCATGAATTTCCATGTTTTGACGCCTGCCGTACTGTTCTAGATCATTCAGTTGTAGCCTGAGACTGGCAACCTCAGAAATTGGCTGATTATCTTCCAGGTGGTAAAGCCGCTTTGTAAGACTCTAAATGTCTCTGTCCTGGCGTTTTTGATTGTTGAGGATATCGTCGTATTTGCTAGACATTCCAGCGATGATTCGACACCTTTCAATGTTGTATGCAAGGTAGCGACCATATCAACTAGCTCTTTCACTTTCAAAATGACTGTCAGCGTTGCGTTGATGGTAGTCAGTTCGCCCGCACGTTCACACTCCTGTTCTTGCGACAGCTTATTTGTCGGTGGGAGTTTCCTCTGCCGTGGTACGGTCGCGCGTTGCGTCAAAGTCAGGTAGATCTGCGCAGTCTGTTCTGTTCCCTTCTCAGCCACTTAGCGGTTGCCGCGTCGCAGGGTTATCCGATGAATCCAGTACACATGCACCGTGCTCAGCAACCAACTTATTCGCTGCGTGTGGAACAAAGCTCGGTTTAGTGACGAGAAGTGGTCCGTCGCTGCCGCTGCTAAGTGCCTGAATGTCGGTGGGAGTTTCCTCTACCGTCGTACGGTCGCGCGTTGCGTCAAAGTCAGGTAGATCTGCGCAGTCCGTTCTGTTTCCTTCTCAGCCACTTAGTGGTTGCCGAGTCGCAGGGTTATCCGATGAATCGAGTACACATGCACCGTGCTCAGCAACCAACTTCTTCGCTGCGTGTGGAAACAAAGCTCGCTTTAGTGACGAGAAGTGGTCCGTCGCTGCCGCTGCTAAGTGCCTGAATGTCGGTGGGAGTTTCCTCTGCCGTGGTACGGTCGCGCGTTGCGTCAAAGTCAGGTAGATCTGCGCAGTCTGTTTTGTTTCCTTCTCAGCCACTTAGCGGTTGCCGAGTCTCAGGGTTATCCGATGAATCCAGTACACATGCACCGTGCTCAGCAACCAACTTGTTCGCTGCGTGTGGAACAAAGCTCGGTTTAGTGACGAGAAGCGGTCCGTCGCTGCCGCTGCTAAGTGCCTGAATGTCGGTGGGAGTTTCCTCTGCCGTGGTACGGTCGCGCGTTGCGTCAAAGTCAGGTAGATCTGCGCAGTCTGTTCTGTTTCCTTCTCAGCCACTTAGCGGTTGCCGAGTCGCAGGGTTATCCGATGAATCCGAGTACACATGCACCGTGCTCAGCAACCAACTTGTTCGCTGCGTGTGGAACAAAGCTCGGTTTAGTGACGAGAAGTGGTGCGTCGCTGCCGCTGCTAAGTGCCTGAATGTCGGTGGGAGTTTCCTCTGCCGTGGTACGGTCGCGCGTTGCGTCAAAGTCAGGTAGATCTGCGCAGTCTGATCCGTTTCCTTCTCAGCCACTTAGCGGTTGTCGAGTCGAAGTGTTATCCGATGAATCCAGTACACATGCACCGTGCTCAGCAACCAACTTGTTGCCTGCGTTTGGAACAAAGCACGGTTTATTGAGGAGAGGCGGCCCGTCGCTCCCGCTGCCAAGTGCCTTTTTGCCATGTCCAGCATTTTTCCTGTCCCTGTCTTTTTTTCTTGTCTCGGTTCCTTCTGCTTTCTTTTGGTTCTGCTGCTATTCCCACCAAGATTGTTCCGACATTCGCATACATAGAGGAATTCGCGGAACGCCACCAATTCTTTCGCCCTATTCGACGCTACCTAACCCGCTTCGCCCAATCGAGGTCCCCAACCAGATTTCCACGTCAAGCCAAGCCTACCGAAGTGCAAGAAAGACCAGCTGAAAGCGCTGCTCCAGCAATTCCAGGACTGCTTCTCGTCGTGGTAAAAAATTCGACAAAGCCCAGTCAATGCGCGAAACATCGCATCATAACAGAAGAAAATGCCCGGCCAATTCGTCAGAGCCCGTACCGAGTTTCGATGAGCGAACAAGAGGCCGTGAAATAACAAGTCAACGAAATTATACGCGACATCTTTGAGCCGTCCAAGAATATGTGGGCGTCTCCCGTGGTGTTGGTGAAGAAGAAAGATGGAACCTTTCGTTTCTGCGTCGATTATGGTCGCCTGAACAAATTCACTAAGACATGTACCCTCTCCCACGGATAGACGACACCCTGGATCGACTTCACAACACGAAGTACTTTTTGTCGATGGACCTCAAGACCGGCTACTGGCAAATCGAAGTCGATGAGAGAGACAGAGAATAGACTGCCTTTATAACACCACACGGCCTCTTCGAGTTCGAGGTCATGCCCTTTGGTCGTCGCTCGGCTCCTGCGACTTTCCAACGCGTTATGGAAACGCGTTCATGCCAGCCAACGTGTTGGCTGGCTTGAAGTGGCAGACGTGCCTCGTGTACTTCGACGACGTCGTCGTGTTTGCCTCAGTCTTTGACGAACAACTTCGGCACCCCGACCAGCGGAAAACAGCTGCAATCACCGCCTTCCCGCAGCCCACTGAAAAAATTGCCGTGCGCCGATTTCTCGGATTGTGCGCCTATTACAGACGCTTCGTCAAGGAATTTTCACGTATCGCCGAGCCGCTCACTCACCTTACGAAAGATTACGTGGAACTTAAGTGGGAAACGGTGCAAGTCCGAAGCATTTCAAGAACTTAAACGACGCCTGCAGACGCCCCCGATACTAGGGAGTTTTAGTATAGCGGGACACAGCAAACGCAAGGATTTAGCGTTAGCGTTAGCGCTGCGTGCTCCAAACTGAGCATGTTCAGAACGTAAACGTAGCCCGAGCTCTTACGTACGAACGCTATTTCTCGAATATAGCGTTTAACGCTAACGCACGCAAGAGATCCCGTACGTAGGGCAAGATGGCGGTGCCTGTTAGAAGCGAGAGCCGTCCACTTCGAATCTTTCTAGTTGTCGACCCGCATTATTAAACGCATTTATTCCCAAATAACGCTCGTATTTGACTTAGATTTGAGTAATCAGGCTTCGCCAGCCGTATACTGCCGATAAGATGGCTCCGTTTTTGAGAGACACAGTCGATTTGCCCTGCAGAAGGCTTAACAGAATTTGTTTACAGGGTTCGCTCATATTTTCCGTAGCCGCGCACAGATGGCGACGTTGTATTAATTCGCCTGTTTCCGATATAAGGGAAATGCGGCCTCAATTCAAACTGAGACAGGTAATAGGGGTTTTGAGGAATGCTCGATTGTGGAATATGTCGAAAGAAAGCACGCAACACTGAAATAAATGCGGCACAGGGGAAGCAGCAGCGGTGACTTCGGATCAGCTCGATTTAGTGGCACACTTGAGGTTTTTACAGTGCATTTAGTCTTTTTATAACTAGATGGCGCCGTATGTGCTTGCGTTAGCGTTAGCGGGAATGCATTTCGCTGTACTAAAAGCCCACCAGTTGGTATGCCGCGCGTTCCCTTTTAGCGTTAACGTTGAGACGCACGCTAACGCTAACGTAAGCGTTTCGCGATATACTAAAACTCGCTACTAGCACATTTCAACGAATACGCCGAAACAGAACGCACCAACGCAAGCAGTGTTGGACTCGGCGCCGTGCTTGTGCAGAGGCCTGATGGACTGGAAAGGGTCATCAGTTATGCCAGCTGGTCGCTATCCAAGGCGCAGGCTAACTATTCTACAACCGAAAAGGTGTGTCTTGCCATCATCTGCGCTACGTCTAAGTTTCGCGCCTACCTCTAGACCTTTCAAAGTTGTGAGCGACCACCACGCCTTGTCGTTTACAAGTCCGGAAGAAAACACTCCGACGCCGACCGCCTGTCTCGTGCCCTAGTCGACCCACCTGCCGCAGGATGACCAGGATGATGAATGCTTCTTGGGAACCGTAAGTGCCGACTACTTCGCCAGACAAGAGCGAGCAGACCAGGAACTGAGGGCCCCAATGGAATACCTGGAGGGCAGGACCACTGCTGTTCCAAAAGTATTCAGGTGAGAATTGACGTCATTTTTCTTGAAAAACGAGGTCCTCCTAAAGAAGAACTTTTCTCTGGCCCGGGCCAACTACCTTATCCCCTAGTGAAAAAATTCGTATGTACGGAAGATACGGATCCGTACATACGGAATTATGGTATTACGGATCCGCATGGTACGGATCCGCATGATACGGATCCGCATAATCCATATCCGCATAATTCATATATATGGATTATACGGATCCGTATCCTCCGTATATACGGCTTCCATTTATACGGAAATATGGTATTATGGATGCCATAATACCATAGTGATTTTGGTTTAGCGAGTCCATACAATGCAGACAAGGTCTTACATTAAGTCAGAACTTGTTGGAGAACAGCATAATCGAGAGATCGAAGTAAACTGAGTAATATTTATTCTGCACATGTACGCGCAGAATAAGCCTAAACGATGTGCACTGTCAGATGACAACACCCTCGCATGCACCACGCAAAATAACTACAAAGAGTACGCACTGTCAGACAAGACGACACCCTGGCACACACCACCGCACACATACTTGTTCATGTCTGCCACCACTGGTTATGCTCCATGTGTCGAGAATGTAGAAACAGTGGCAGTTCTCACACGCAGAGTAAGCATAAACAATGCGCACTGTCAGGCGACACGACACCCAGGCACACACCAATCAGAATAAGCATAATCAATGCACACTGTCAGATGACACGACACCCTGGCACACGCCACAACACATGCACTTGTTCACACCTGCTGCCATTGACCATGCCAGATATGACGAGAATGTAGAAACAGCAGCAGATCTCGCGAGGCACTGCAAATCACGCGGCACTGCACGGGTATATCAGTAAAGAATCGCAGCAGCAAGGAAACGTCGCAAGCGCAATTGCTTAGACGCGGCAGCGTGCGATACACTGGCAGGAGCGCCTCAAGCCACGAAAGACAAGCCCAACGTAGGTGGCGGCGCGCCGCGGTGGAATGTAACGTAATACCATGGTGGGTGAGAGGGAAAGACGACGGTCGCCGAGGGAGCGTTTGACGGGCACAGAAAGTATTGAGGAGGGGAGGGAGGCCCCTCCCTCTTAGGTGACAAGAGGGAAAAGCCCCCCCCCCCCCCCGTGCACTCGCCTGTGGTCATGGGTTCAGGGAGAACAACATGCTTTCCGTATACTACTTATTGCCACGTGGATCTTTCCGCATAGCGAATACGGATTCCGTTTGTTCTTTCCGTATCCCATGCGGTTTCCGCATGTTCCGTATCATACTTTCCGTATATTCCGCATCGCCGTATGAGTCTATCCGTATAACAGATACGGCATCCGCATGTTCCTTACGGCTACATCCGTACGCCCATACGGAATTCCTTATGTACCATATGACACTTCCGTATGTTCCTTACAATTTCCGTAAACATCCGTATACGTCCGTACAAAATCCATATATTTTATACGGAAAATATGCGGAACCCGTATGTTTTCCGTATGATGGCATGGGGATTTTTTCAAGTAGGGTCCTTGTATCATCGGCACTGCGACCAGAAATTCTGGAGGCCCTGCACGACGACCCGACGGCTGGCCACCTCGGTTTTTCCCGCACGCTCGCGAGGGTACACGAAAAGTACCCCTGGCCGCGCTTTGCCCCGACGTCGCTCGTTACGTGAAGACATGCCGGGACTGTCAGCGACGCCACACACCGCCGACAAGGTCAGTGGGACTTCTGCAACCCATCGAACCCCTTCGCCAACCATTCCAGCAAATCGGTATGGACTTAATGGGGCCGTTTGCGACGTCGACTGTCGGGAACAAATAGACTGTCGTAACTACCGACTGCCTGACGCGCTACGCCGAAAAGAGGGCCTTGCCCAAATGCAGCGCCGCCGAGGTAGCCAATTTTTTCGTTGAGGATATCGTCCTGCATCATGGCGCCCCAGAGATTCTTACTGACAGAGGTACAGCTTTACTGTGGAGCCAACTATGGAAATCTTGAGATACAGTCAGACAAGCCACCACCGGACCACCGCCTACTACCCTCAGACCAATGGCCTCACCGGGCATCTAAAGAAGACCATCGCCGACATGCTGGCCATGTACGTCGACGTCGAGCACAAGACGTTGGATACCATCCTTCCGTATACGACCTTCACGTACAAGAAACGACGCAGATGACGCCATACAAGTTGGTCTACGGGCGGAGCCGGGCAACGACGCTCGATGCCATGTTCACCAACATATGTCACCGACACCATGTGTCACCGACGAGGAAAACATCGACGTCACCGCCTACCTACAGTGCGCCGAAGAAGGCCGACAACTCACCCGTCTGCGCATACAGTGCCAGCAAAAGACCGACACCCGCCGCTACAACTTGGACGTCACTATGTAGAATTACCAGCCCGGCGACCGTGTGTGGGTGTGGATATCCAATACGTTGACGTGGACTGTGTGAAAAAGTCACAGTTTCACCGCAAGGGTGAAGCAATGAATGCGATAGCAAAAAATTGTAATGTTATACGAAGTGAGGCTGGCAGCTAACTCTTTTTGGATCCGATCTCACGCAACTCTAGAAAACGCTTGTTTAAGAGAATTCTCTTCGCGTTGAGAGCGCAGCACGTAGAAGGGTACGCCGGCCCGGCCGCCGAGAAGGGGAGATGAGAAGGGGAGATAAAGCGCGCGCCCGCGCCCGCGCTCGTAAAATCGAACGTCGCCCCCCCCCCCCCCCGCCCGCTGTCGGCCGCCGAGAAGGGGAGATAACGCGCGCGCCCCCGCTCGTAAAATCGAAGGTCGCTCGAGGGACCCCCCCCCCCCTCGCGTCTTTTCACGCTCACGAACGACGGGCGGGCCCGGTTATATATATACATATACATATACGGCAAATGACGCCGACGCGGACGCCGACGCCGACGGCGACGGCGAAAACCAGCCGCGAGTGTCCATATAATTGCTATCGCAATAAAACTTCTTCGGCGATACTTCGGGCCATACAAAGTGCTTCGACGTCTCGGTGCTCTGGACTACGAAGGTTGTCCCGGACGGCATTACGAACTCACAATGGCGCCGTGCGCGACCTGAAGTCGTCCATGTCGTGCGTCTCAAGCCGTATTACGCGGGTTAGCGAACCTGAGGACTGTACTTTTTGCTTTATTAGTGTACTTTCTTGCTTGTATTTATTGCTGATTGTACTTTCTTGGTTTATTGTACTTCCATCTTAAAGCATCGGGACGATGCCTTTTCAGAGGGCGGCAAAGCCACACCCACTCTTTTCTTTCAGTTTTGATGTTGTCGCACCATTGCAGTGTAGCTGCTGCCTTGCGCGGAGCACACCCGAATGAGTGCGAACAATCTAGATAATCTTAGAGGTTGAGGAGGAGGAGTAAAGGAAGTAATGAAAGGCGGGGAACCTTCCGATGCGATTACGTGCTCAATGCGAACATCACAGTTAGTTCTGGAACTCAGGCAACCGCTAACGATGACGCTGGAGTCTTCGATGATACATGTATAAAAGCCGACGCGCTTGACCGCTTGTCAGTTTATGGACGGCCGAGGCTCGTTCACCGCAGTGTTGTACGGAACGGCGTTCCAAGGATCGACGTTCCAGGAACTAGTTCCTTTTGGGAGGAACGGAGGAACGCCAGCGTTGCATTCAGAATGGGTGGAGCTGTAACGGTAACGAGTTACGTTTAGGGGGGAACGGCCGAGGGAACCGCGTTCCTTCTGTGAACGCTACTGGGCATTGGACAGACGTACGCATTTACACAGTACATCGTGCGGAATAGGGTGGATTGGGGACTGCGTGCACTGAAAAAAATGCCCCCCACCTCCCCGAAGGGAATCGTGAGGAAATGCGAATGCATTTTCGCGCGCGCTTCACTCCATTTATATATGGTGGTTGTGGTTCGAAGAAGGAAAATGCGCCTAATTTCTGCAGCCCAGTCGGGTGCACGGCGCAGCGCCTGTTTATTTTTTATTTTTATTTTTTTTAATTTTTTTTTATCGCGGGAGCTCCGCCGAGCTCCCGCGATGCCAGCGCCCTCACACATCTGAGCGCGCTCCTCCTCTCCACTCACTCTCCGCTACTCCGCCCGCACCACCTGCTGCGGCTGCTAGGGGCGAGGATAAGCGCGCGCGCCCCCCAGCTGTTGCTATGGGAGAGGGAGTGAGAGCGGAGAGATAACACCTGCCGGCGCGCGAACACCTCCTCAACCTATCCTCCTCCCCGCGGACAACGCCAACGCCGGATGCCTGACATAGCCCGGCTAAGAAATGCATTCGCATTTAAAAAACTACCGTTCACCTATACCGTGACTATATGCTGCATCCTGATAGTCACTTCAAGGTGCCCGGCAGGGAGGCTGGGAAGCGCGCGTCACCGGGACCGCACACCTGCGGGAGGGATTGCTGGCTTTCTTTCTATTTCGTTTTCTTTGTACCAGCCTGGACAGCACCCAAGGCAAGACACAGCGTATGCACACCGAGGAGAACTTTTTCTTGTCATTCGAGAATACTCGAAACCCACTAGAAGGCCGCCGTCAGAAAAGGGTGCGCTTTTTTTAATTCGATAGTGTTTTATGCCGGAGTTCGCCAAGAGTTCACATCCGTCACTAAAATAACTTTGCTAAAATGCACACGAACAGATGAAAAGAAAAACTTCGTTAATGCGGAGACCTGGGAGTCGAAACCACTACCTACCGTTCAGTAGCGACGGGTACTGGGCGCTCTACACACTGCGCTACCGACAAACATGCACGAGGCTTTACAAAAACGCCTTATATATCTCACACCTCCTCCTCAACAAAGACGCCAGCAGGAAGTGGAACGCCTTTGCGCGTTTGCGGCGCCAGCTACGAACTCTTTCTCACGTGTTTCTGAAGCGTTGTGCGGTAGTGTATGCATAAGCAGATGCGTAGGCTACGCTATTACTTGGGAGAGCACACATTGCCGTTACACTTTCCTACAATTCCACCTTCGGCGCGAACAGCTTGCCGTGTGCAGCGTTCTGTTCGCACGTTCGCAGTCTGCTTATGTTCGGCGCAGTTCCTGGGAGATTTTCTGGTCACGTGGTGGTTCAGTAGTCCCTTCAAGAAATATTTCTCGTACATGCCGTCGGCATGCAGTTGTGGACAAATCTCAGCCCCTTGACACCTGCCTGCGTGGATGGCAGTGAAGATGGCCGCAACGTGGTGGAGGCAGGCGCCGCTGCGGCGTCTGCCCAGTGCCTTCGATGGTTGTGCTTGGGCAGGTATTCTTTCAACATGCGACTTAAAGGCACAGTTCAGTTGGACAGTCACCGTACTGGAGATGTCTCTGTCGTACAATAAACAATACGCGTACATTCAGCCTACATGCTTTTTGCACCAGTTTAGCCTGCCCTTACCCCTACGACTTTGTTTTCAATTGTATACAACATGGCAGTACTCTCAAGCTCTTCGGAGATATGGCTCTTCAACAACGTGAACAAAGTTATGACGATAAAGCAGGTTTATCGCTCGGACTGCAACATTAAAATCAGTGTTGTACACGTTCCTCTAAAACACTAACGAAAGCTCGTTCCTCGTTCCTTCAAAATCTTGGAACGAGTTCCCGTTACAAGTTTCCTCAATTCGAAAGGAACTCGTTACAGTTACATTTCGAAAATTGGAACGTGTCGTTACATTAACGTTACAATTGACTTTTTTAATGAAAACATAGTGTCGGATAAACCTGAGGTGAACTAAAGTGAACAATTTAAAGCTTCCATCAAGCTACATATATTATACGAATTCGACATCGCCGATAACAGGCTATACATAGATAAAGGAAGCATAAATACACGCTTCTAGACAAATTTTTTACAGACCACCGGTCATACAACAGACCTGTCTAACAGCAATTTTCGTGCTCTGCTATTACAAATCCAACACATGAGGGGCTTTTCACGTCGGTCTTCATATGCGTAGTCCAGGATACGTCGCTTCATATATTCAAATAGAAATCTTCACACATACAAAAATATAACTAAATTTCCTGCACCGGAAACTGCACCGGGAACTGCACCGAAAGGAACAATACTTAGGCGTTCAATGAGTGCTGATGCAATACTTCAGTATGAGTAGAAAATAATGTCCAGGATACACATTGGCGCCTTAGTAAAGTCCCCTGTTCGTAGTCAGCGAAGATGTTTCGGTATCGTTCTTTTGCTGCGCTAAAATGAAACAGAGGCACGACACGAGAACACAGAAGTGCGCAAACTTGCAACTGTTTATTTGCGATCAAAGCACGTCATATACATACACAGACATGAAAGGGTGGGAGGCAGATAAAATCATGACGTAGAACATGAAAAAGCGTAAAAAATGAGTGAGGGTGACCTGTGCAAATCTATAGATTTCATGAAGACGCGTGTGGATTGACGTAATGGTTGTCTATGAAATTAAAAGCTGGGTTTCCCAGAGCCACAGAAGGAGAGCTTACGTATGTTGAATGATCATTTTTTTTTTTTTGCATGAAGTAGGCCTCCATGATTTCTCGCCCTTTTTTCGATTTACTGTGTTCCAAAACCTTGGTATCGCTGAACATAGGCTTACACCCGCAACGTGCGCAATGCGCTGCTAAATGCCCTGGCGACTGTAGCATTTCAGTCGCGTATCTATGTTCTCTTAATCTGATGTTTAAGCATCGTCCCGTCTGCCCTATATATGCGCCCTATATACACACGCGTCCGGTATACAGGCGTCACAATACAACATGTGATATCGCAGTAATATTGCGTTGTACAAGCGTACATTGCCATCGGGCGTCAGAACATGGGAATATCATGACGACATCATGGTTCAAAGCCAGCCACCCATTACAAAAGGCACACACGTTACTACGCGTTTTCCCTTAAGACCAGGTAGTGGGTGCATAGCAAGTTCGAACAGATTCCCCGCTCGTCGTGTAAAGCATGCTACCCATTACATAGTATGCACTAAGTGATTGAAGTACGTACTAGGTACAGGATATCACTATCGCGTCAACTCTTAAAGGCGAAGCTTAAGGGTCCCCCCAATTTTTAATTAAAAAATCAAATGTAACGTTAATGTAAGGACACGTTCCAATCATCGAAATGTAACCGGAACGCGTTCCTTTCGCTTTCAAGGAACTTGTAACGGGAACTCGTTCCAAGATTGGGAAGGAACGAGGAACGCGCCTTCGTTCCTGTTTTAGAGGAACGTGTACAACACTGGTTCATTGTACACTGTCAATTTTTATGAAATGGGACGCGCGTGGCCGGCGCGCTCCGGCGGCAGCAGGGCTGGGCAAAGATACTTTGAAATTGTATCGCGATACGATACAAGATACTCGAGCAAGAAGTATCGGAGATACAGATACGAGATACTTCCAAAATGAAAGTATCCGATACGATACTTCCCAATTGTATCTTAAGATACTTCGATACATTTGGAAATTTGCTATTATAGCGATATAATTACGCCTCAAATACCTATGTGCAGAAGTGTTTGCTTGAAAATGTCTTAACTGCGACCAACTTTCTTTATTTTAATGAAATATTTGTTTTAATCCCGAAAGTTATGTTTTTCTTGCCTAAAGTATATTAGTTTCATTCCGAAACAAGTTATTGGATTTGTTTACTTGACACTTGTGTTTCATGGCTGTCGCTGCTCTACTTGGTGACCAGCTAGCGGGTTGCCATTAATTGCAAGAACTTCAATAACAAGCCTCCGCAAGACGGTACAAACACCGGTGCAGAGTCTTACCTTTTCCGTAAGCGTATTACCGTTTTCGTAGAAGCTAATCACCCGACAGCTGCAGAGCAGCAATAACGCTGGTAGCGATATTTTATTGTGAATCACAATGTGAAGACGATAACTACCGAGTCAGCGATCACAGTTCACTAAGGATATAAAACTGCAGTGATTTTTCATATTCTTCCTATCAACTTGCGTAAACTGTTCGTTAGCAACATATTCACTACGTGCCATTTTTTACTATCTCCTCTCTTAGAGAACTTCTGCCGCCCAGAAGCTTCCCAGATGTATTGTACGTGGCAAAAAGCGTCGCAGGATATCACTTCTATTCACACTATTGCAACTTCTGGCCTGCTTACCAGTTTTTTTGTAATACCCAAAAAAGTACTTTACAGGGACCTAAAAAGGGAAAGCGAATACACCTAAGTAAAATGGCAAGGCAGTTCCGCAATAAAAAATGACTAGGTGAATGAGTATACATGTAGGGTGTTTCACGTAAGTAGAACCAAATATTAAAAAAAAACGCGTTTAACCGTGACTCAATGAAACCAATGGCATATAGTTTACCGTAATGCGGCGCTCGTTATGGTATTTTTGTATTGCGCTTAGTTGGTTGATTAACCATGGTCAATTATGCAACATTTTTATCATTCACTTTAGTACAGAGTGCGCTTCGTCACATCGTAGAACGCATTTAAAAACGACCGATGCAATTGTTTTTTGGCGGTGTACATGCTGCATGATGAATATACTTTGGCTTTTAAAGAAAAAACTGGCGCGGACCGTCAGCCTGTCGCTTGTCAAGGACGATGGTGTTTCTTGGCCGTGTGTGGCGGTCAGAAATGGTGACGTGCTGTGGAGCCGATGCCTAAGCCACGGCCACTCATTTCGCCTTGGTCCGCTCGAAGCACGTCTGAGAGAGCTGCAGCACAATAGCGTACGAGCGCAGTAACGTGGTCATATTTCTCCGGCTTTGCCAGAAAAATCACTACGTAGCGTGTAATTTTCCACAAAATGTCAGATCTGTCGTTTTAGAATGCCCTCTAAAACGCAAAAGAAACACGCTTGGCCCCAAAATGAATAGCAGAAATGTCACATCTCTTGTCCTAGTTAAGAAATTAAGCGCAATATAAAGATACCATATTGAGAGCCACATGGCAGTAAACCCCATCGTATGTTTTATCATAGTCCCTATGGTTTTATTCAGTTCTTTGTATATACTTGGTTCCAGTTACGTGACACCTTTTATAAATACGATACAGGCGGCACCCCTAAAAGCAAGGAAAATAAAGCATGACGTATCGTCAACTTAGGTGTTAAAGTCAGACAATAGAAAACTCAGTGCCCATGGAAAATAGCACTAAAGGGCTCATGGGGATGCTGATGAGAAAACCGTAGTACTTGATATTATGTTTCTGAAATCCCCTTCCTAACGCCTTTAAGATTTTTTGTTATAATTTCCGTTGCTATAATGTAAACTCAATTTCGCTGTTTCATTAAATCGTAAGCAGAATTTTTGTTCCTGGAAGCACTAGGCACGCTCACATTATTTTACCTTGGCTCTAACATCGCCTGAACTGTAAACTCACATGGAATGTACATATTTAAATAGTAGCAATGACGCAGTCAATTAAAAATAAGAATAAATAAGAGAAGGAATAGAGGAGGAGGTTACAAAAGATTTATTACGGTTAACAAACGGGAAAAAAAACTGCACAGAGGCCTAGGTAATGTGTGGGATGCACGCGGAGGACAGCAAAGAGAGCACTTGTGCTAACAATCAAGCTATCATTAAAAAATGTTCTTGCATAATTTAGCACGAAGAACAAAGATACAGTACGCCAAAATATCATCTGTTACGTAAATGCTTGTTCTATTGCATACAGCATCGACACCGGTGGAGCGATGGTTGTTAGAATCTAATTGGCATATAATTTCATAGTGTGCAGTCAGTCTCATAGTGCGCAAGTCAAGTTTACATCGAAGAGATCTGTCAAATCTGTGTGAGATCAGCGAGACGCAAAGCAACCACATTCTTGCATTTTTGAGACTGCAACGAAGCACCATGCAAGACAAACTTAGATAACGACACTATAGCCGTATCCTAATTTGAGCGAAAGACGCCGCACGCATTGTAGTACGCAGCACAGTACCGTGGCTACAAACAAGGTTCATGGCACCGACACAGCTAAAAAGAAAGAAAATATGGAGAAACAAAAGGTCGGCTGCACGTAGACGTTCACGCGCTCGTTTTTGTCGAGATGTCTCGAGCGCCATCACGTGACTTTGCTCCACCAGTAGAGACGCGTATAGACCTTATTGCTTATGCGCACTGGAGCACTCTGGCAAAAAGACAAAGGAATGTCACTGTCGTTAGCTTCATTGAGGTGGCTTAGTGACAGTATAGTATCAGCTTGAGAAGCAGAGTTCAGCTGACGTTTGTTGTTTCGCAGGGTGGCGTTTCTATAGTAGTATCTTGTATCTTAAGATACACGATACATTATTGAATGTATCGGAAATACAGATACAGATACTCGTTTTGCGAGACGTATCGCGATACAGATACAAGATACCCAAAGAGTATCTCAGATAGTATCTAAGATACATGTATCTTCGATACTGCCCAGCCCTGGGCGGCAGCGCGTTCAAGCGAGAGCAACAACAGCCTCTTTTCGCGACATCTAGTGGCGAGCAAAACCGGTGGGAAGATTGCCTGCCCCTTCAAGGCGATTACTCGAGAGACCGGGTCGGTTCCATATCACCAATGACTGGTTGTTTTGCTCGCCACTAGATGACGCGAAAAGCGGCTGTAGTTGCTCTCGCTCCCGCTTGAACGCGCTGCAAGCAGCCGCCGCGCGCGCAGACCGCGTGTTCCCTTTGACAGTGTACAGTGTGTTTTGCTGTAATCTGAAGTGTTGTAGCTCGGGCGAGTTGGTCATCCATGAACTTAACGTGTATTAGCGTGGTACATATACTATATATACTATACAAAGGAAATGACGTTTCTTGGAATGTGATCACGTGCAAGACGAATTTTGTTTTTCGAGCATGTATAAGATGGCTGTGAAGGGCCTGAAAAAAAAACAGTTGGAAGTTTAGCGCCCACCTTTCTCTTTACGTCTGTGTCGTGTTTCTTTCGTATATGTACCGCGCTAATACAAGCTATGTTCTGTAATCTCACTTTCCGTTTCCCTGACACAAGTTCGGCCAAATAGAGTTTCATCTTGGACACGCCACCTCCTGCCTTCGTCCACGTCACGGCCACGTCACAATATGTCGACGATTTTTTTTAATTATTTTAAACAAGATTAGCCCTTTGACTCACCCTGAAATGGTAGACTTTATTTTAAATGACTTTAGGGCAAACGCAAAAGGACTAACTTTAACTCATGAGCTTCCCACCGACAATTATTTGCAGTTTTTGTATATCAACCTGGCTGTGAATAATTATCATGCTTGTTGCGCTTACTTGTCTCGCAGTAAAAAAGCGTTTTTACCATACGATTCTCCGCATTCAAAGACTGTGAAGCGTTGCATCGCTCTGCATTGCCTTCAATCTGCGCTGCGCATGACGAGTCCGCACATGATGCAGGATAGCCTTTCCACTCAGATTGAAAGACTTGAAAAGGCTGGCTTCCTTTGGACGGTCCTGAATGCCGTGGCCGAATGTTTGCTACGAAAACTGAAAATCGGCACTCAGGAAGCGCACTTGAGAGAACGGGAGCGAGCAAGACCACATGTGGTGCCGTACGTGAACAAAGTGAGCCATAACCTGAAGAAGGTGGCCTACTAGGTATCGAATTGCTGATGTGTTTTCCTCTCCAAATAAATTGGCGCAGCTGTGCCAGCGAATCTTTTGTGCTATGCCACGAGGGTGCCAAGAGCAGCACATGAAACCTTTCAGGCATTGTGTCGAAGGTGTCCACGAGATTCTTCTGAGCTGTGGCAAGTCGTACATTGGACAATCGGGACGGTGTTTTAACGACCGCCTGGGGGGTGCATGGCAATCGCATTGGAAAAACTGATGGTGCGCATCTTCCGGCGCATGTTACGTCATGCTCATGTGTGCCACGTTTCGCGCAAGTCAGGATTATTGGCAATAGTAGGGATCAAACATCGAGGGAACTGTTAGAATCGTTTAACAAAAGAGAGACGGGGTCTGCCTGTGTCAGTGACACATCAATTGTGCTATATCAATCTGAATTATCCTTTTTTTAACAGACGAGTTTCGTTATGACATGCCTTACGTCACTCTTCCACGCTTCTGCACATGCTCGGAAGTTTCTTCATTTGCAGCCTTTGCTATCACAGTTGGTAGTTGGCGCTCATCTGTCTCTTTTTCCTCTCCTGTCTTCATGTTTCAAGTTTTTCGCCAGAAATAACATGTTACGGTAAAATTGTGAGAAATATTTTCAGCTTCAGCGCCGTAGCCAAAGTTGCTAAAAAAGACCCCGGAATTGAAAGTGAGCGAGAGGCAGTTCCTCAAAGTTTGTCATTTTTTTTTAAAAAACGTGCTGCTAGCGACATCAACTTAACTTTCTGCAGACCGATAGTACAAGTGGCGTAAACTTACGAAAGAATACATTTGGGTGGCCACATTGCGCTAATTTTTTACTGATAGGCTTCCAAAGTGGTGAAATCCCAAAGTTGCAAAAGGGCCCTTTTCCACCTGTAGGTAAACATAATTTTTTCCTAGAAGTCCGTGATAATTTTCGCAAAAAGAAGCACCTTCCCTTCGATAGAGACATTTTCCCAGCTCATAATAATTTAGTGCAAAACGAAAAATATTCGGGACCCATTTTGGTCTGTCGTTATCTGAACGGAAGGGGACACTGTTATTATTGTTATTGTTATTATTATTATTATTATTATTATTATTATTATTATTATTATTATTATTATTATTAATGAAATTGAATCGTGTTATTCACTATGCGAACAAAATACTGTGACCTTATTGTCACACTTTTAAGCGATCGCTTCAAGGTATTGAAGGTGACTCATAGGAGTCTAAGGCCCGTATTCACAAACCAACCTTACACTTATATTATGTTTTCCTTAAATTTCTGTACACTCCACGTGCGTTGTAAGGGAACCAAAATGGTAACAGGGTCAAAGATAACTACACGATGGATTTGTGAATACTCACCTACTTTGTTTATCAAATGCACTAAAGGCACATAAGGAAACCGTGAGATTGGTTTGTGAATACGGTTCATACGTACTAGGTCAAGCAAAGATTGAAGAAAAACATTCGCTTCGCTCACTTTGTAAAGGAGGTCCATTTAGAAAGGAAAGGTTTCTTCGACATCCGCCAGGAATGTCGCACATGTGGAACTTTGTCACTGGATATTCCCAGGCCGGAGACCTGGGCGCCCTACAGCAGGCCGCCCAGGAGCTGGGACCTACCGCCGACCCGGTCCTAGTGCGCACCACGGCCGACCGACTTGCGGCCACCGGAAAGCACGATCAAGCTGTGCTGCTGCTCGCCACCAGCGGACAGAGTGACGCTGCGCTTCAGCTGTGCATCCAGTCCAACGTGCTCATCACCGAGGAACTCGCAGACAGGTACTTGCTCATTAGAAATAATTTATAGCCCGAGGTTTCGAGGGCTCAACCCCCCGAGAAATCATCTGACCTTTTTTATCCCTTCTCTCTACTCGCCATCAATCTTGCTCCAACAACAAGAACAAAATGTATGATGAGACGCGCTGAGAAATGTACCACAAAAAGTAGGGAGTTTGTATTAAAGTAAGGACGCATGTAGCCCCCCGGAGTCAGTGGCAGTTTAAGAGGGAGGTATAGACTTCAATGAGGAAAATAGCCATAGCGTAATGCTGGACTGCGAGAGGTAAAGGAAAATGTGCAGCCTATACTTGATGCACCAGGGGTCTCAATGTTATGACAAGAATCGCGATGATGCCCCTACATGTTTGATTAAACAAGAAGCCGTTTGCATACACCGAACGCTCAGAAAGTCGACGGTACGACTACGTAAACGCTCAGAAGGCCGAGGGTTGCGACATGCTTCATAGGCCGTGGGTGTGATTCGTTATCCATCTACAGTAGAATGTCGTTGATACGTTTTTCACGGCAACCGGAAAATAAAGCGTATTATGCCAAAAACCGCCAGGCCTGCGCGGAACGCGCAGAACAGTCACAGCGAAAGCTGGAAGAGCGGCCTTTTTATAACCCGTTGCAAACTCTCTTGGGGCTACTAATACATGTGCGCTCGAAAGGTACCCACTACTCCATTAATTTATTCGGTGACTGATGACGACGAAGAATTATGGCTGAGCCCTTTTCAATGGGTTGGAAGCATTCAGCGACCTTATTGTAATACAATTCATATTGTGTGACGCCTGTTCGCGCAATTAGCATTCTGTGACGCCTGGTTGTTATTTTACACTTCTACCACGTTATATTGCGCATGCTAACTCGGTTCCTTCCCGACATAACGCTTTTATAGGGTTTTTGTGCGCTGCAACGCTTGTATATGGTTTTTGTGCGCAGCACTTTCGAGCACTGACATGGCTCAGCGGTAGAATTCTGGACTGGCACGGGGCGGACCCAAGTTCGAACCCCCCCATTCATCCTGGATATTTTTTTTTCTTATTTAGCTTATTTCTTCTTATTTCGTGCGATAGCTGTTACGGACACCGGCGATGGCGGCGGCTACAGACAACTATGGCACGCTTGTTGTGATCACATAATAGCTTTCGCTGTAAAATCCTATTACCCAAAGTGGTTTAAAAGGAAAGCATGCATGCACCGTCAGCAATTCACTTTTATTGAGCCACATGGAAGTCTCCATTTGCTCTGCACTTT